>CAKNXH010014072.1:0-19410 GCA_932178445.1 Andricus quercusramuli
GTATGTATATGTATAAGGGAGACGTGTTCCAAAAAAAAATTATTATTTTTTGTCAACATGGCATTAATTTTCATGCTGAATAATGCTATCTTGACCCACTTGCAAGAATGTGGAAAATATATTTTCAGCGTGAAGACGTGCCTGTCATGGTCTAGCTAAATGAAAAATATTTGGAGTTAAAAAATTAATTATCAACCAAAAAAAACGGATTTTCGAGAATGAAAAAAAATTTAATCAAATTAAAAAATAACTTACACAATATTCTTTAATTTCGTACGAAGTAGATTATTTTATAATTACATATATAGTGGTATATAGTGGAATTTTCAACCAAAATCATCAATTTTTAACGAGGAAGATTAATTTTCTTCCGAAAAAGGACGAATTTTCCACAAAATCCATGAATTTTTTGCTGAAAAATATGAGTGTTGAAAAATAAATTTAAAAAAAATTACATTTTCAGTTAAAAAAAAAAAACTATTTTTTGAAAAATTTCTGTACTATGTTGACAATTCGTCTGGTGTGGCAGAATATTAATCTTCTTGGCTGAAGATTTATCTACTTTCTGTCGAAAATTTTTTTTTTTTTATAGAAATTAGAAATTCTTGGCTGAAAATTCATCTGTTTGGTTGCAAATTACTTTTTTACCGGAAATTTTAGCTATTCTATTTCGAGTAGATTTTTTTTTGTATGTGAAAAAATAATCGCATTCGTTGAAACTTCATACTTTTGGTTGAAAATGCATTTCTTTGGTTGTAAATTAAACTATTTTCTTGAAAGTTCATTTAATTGCTAAAATTTAATCTTTTTTTAGTTGAAAATTCGTGTACTCTTTCGGTTCGTCTTTTTTGGTAGAAAATTAATCTTTTTGGTTGAAACTTCATCTTTTTGGTTAAAAAGTCAATTTTATGTGTTGAAAATTCATTTCTTTGGTTAAGAATTGTACTGTTACGTTGAAAATCTTTTAGAACATTCAAATATTTTGTTAAAAATTCATTTCTTCGTGATGATTCAAATTTTGTTACAAATGTATCGTTTTCATCGAAGATTAATTATTATTAGTTTTGTTATGAATTATTTCTTTTCAACTCAAGATATAACTATTCCATTTTTTGTTAAAAATATATCCGTTTCAGTAGATTTATTTTATTGGGTTAGGAATTACATTTTTTTTCACTAATAATTTCAGCTATTATATTCTTATATCTTAAGTTTGAAATTTATCCGTTTTAGGTGAAAATTCCACTTTTTTCAAAATCGTCTTCTTAGGTAGTAAAGTAACCTGATTGGTTGTGACTCTATATTTTTCATTAAAAATCAATTCCCTTGGTTGAAAATTCAACTTGTTTCTAGATAATTGGCCTTTTTTTGTAGAAAATAAATTTTTAGCGAGATTTTCAACAAAACTTGGGGAATGCATTCTTTTAAAAAAAATTAATATGAAGACTATATTAAATTTAATTTTAAACACTTTCAAATCCTAACACCTTAATTGAAAATATTTATTTTTCACAAAATAGAAGAATTTTTAACCAAATAGTTGCATTTTTAATCAGAAAAACGAATTTACGAGCAAGAAGATTAATTTTTCATCAAAAATAGAATAGTTAAATTTCCAGTTAAAAAATTGATTTACCCCAAACAAACAAAAATTCGCTATAAAATAATTTAATTGTAACCAGGAAAATAAATTTTCAATCAATAAATAGAATTTATAACCAGGGAGATTCATTTTCTACCAGAAAAGACGACATTTTAATAGAATAAATTAAATTTCAACTGGAACAGACCAATTTCCCACTAGACATGGAATACAGGAATTTTCAGTTGAAAAAATTAGTTTTTCGCCAAAAAAAAAACTAATTTTCAACAAAATAGTAGATTGTGTAACCAAGAAAAGATTTCTTCATAAAATAGTTAAATTGTTTTCAAGTTGAATTTTCAACGAAAGAAGATTAATTTCCTTCAACTTTTTGCTGAAAAGTTTTTGTACTAAATTTTTCGTAAAAGTTTTGTGGAGTTTTTTTTCTTTTTCGAATGATAAATCTGTCTTGGTTGGAAATTTGTATATCTGGTGTGAGGCTTCATCATTTTTCTTTGTACAAAATTCAACAACTTGTTTAAAAATTAATATCTTTGTTGAATGTTCATGTTTTTTGGTAAAAATTCAAATCTTTGGTCGGAAATTAGTTTTTTTTGTTAAAATTAATTTGTTTAAACTAAAAACTTATTTTTCTATCAGCAAATATAAGAATTTCATTTTGGATCGCAAATTTATTTTTCGTTAGTTGAAAACTTCGTTTTTTGCGATAAATTCAACGGTTTTTTATACAAAATGCTATCCTAATTAAAATATAAACTACTAAACTTTCCGTTACGAATTCATATTTTTTCGTTAAAACTTATCGTTTTCATTGTAAATTAATCTTTTTGGTTCAAAATTGAACTATTTTGTTAAAAATTCGATTTATGATAAAAATTAATATTTGTAAGGAAATTTGATCTTTTTTTAGTTAAGAGTACAACTGTTCGGTCAAAATATTAAATATTTCATTTTTGTTTAGGAACTCCTCTGCTGGAATAAAAATTAATCTGAATTTATCAATTCGACTTTCAATTTAGGATCCGTATTTTTCTATAGAAGTCTCCTCTTTTATGGTTGAAATTTCGTTTTTTTTTTTTATAAAACTAAAACATGCCAAAATGAGGATTTTCAACCTTTACCACTTTTCCTCCACGAAAAGTTTTTTGTATAGAAAATTCTAATTTTTCTTAATTCAATTGGACATTTGTATTTTGTTTATTATTATTTCATGTTAAACCAAAATATAATACAGAAAAATCGTGTAATGACAAATGAGAATATTAAAATTTAATAATGTAATAAAATAAAATTATATAAGAAAAGATTATCGAGGGCCACAACCTTCTTATGAAGCCAAACAAATTAGCGTGAAGGAATAATACTTTTTTGAATGACGAAAGTTATACTTTTTCAATTTCAACTTTCAGGTAGAATTTCATACCAAAATCTGAAAAGAAAAAAATATTTGACCACATTACGACACCGTAGGACCATCTTCGAATTTCAAAATTTTGGTATTTTTAGCCTAATTTAACGTACAACAAACATATTTACAAGCTACATGACTCTAACATTGAAAATGTCAAGGCATGTAAACAAAACCTACTTATTTCGGAAAGTATATCTCTCGTCCAAGGTAAAAACATACATAAGTGACTTTGCGGTTCAGGGTTATCTCTTGAACCTGAAAATGAAAAACACGATCTAAAAGCCTACTTATTTCGGAACATATTTTATGCAGTCATTGTTTTCAGTAATGAGGAAATCTCTATGGCAAATAGAAGCAAGTGAAATACATTCAAAACTTCATATCAACTGTAATTTTGAAAAATTTTACCAAATCAGATCTTTGTATGTAGCAAAATAAAGAATTTTATTTTGAGTCTACAGCTTTTTGCTTTCATTATTCTAAATTCTGTTGATGAGTAAAATTCAGAAAAATAAATAAATGTTGCCGGGAAGAATTTGCTGGGAGCCCTCGTGAATCTTGCTTTTCGACATTCTCGAATTGGAGATGGTGGTGAATTCGTGTAAATTCGTGAAACGTAATAAAGTCTTCAAATATTCTATTCGCCCGAATTCAGCGAAACATTTTTAGGGGATCTAATTCATTTGAATGCGTCAGCGCGAATTGTTTTCAGTGTCCGCCAATTAATTTAAATTCGCGAGATTTTGAGTCAAGCCCCAATTCGCCAGAATTCGCCAGCGCGAATACAGTTAGAAACTGGCCTCTTCAATCAAATTCGTAAGCTCTAACCAACGCGCTCGGCATAAAGGATCTGTTGTAGATGAATATCAATGAGTCCCTTAGCTCAGTGGTCGCCCTCTGGACGTTATACACTTGAAATCGCTCGTTCAAGTCTCGGGGCATGCAATTTTTATTAATTTTTTTTGAAATGACGTCGACCAAGAATTAAGGCGAATTGACACCATTCAATTCGCTCCGGCCCAAATCGTTTCAACGAATCAGAAAGCAGAATTTGGGCGAATTTAAACATGTTAATTCACCGCAATCCTCCCGAATTCATTTTTTTTACTGGGAGACCAGCTGTCAAATTCACGCTCCGATGCTCTAAAGTCCGAACCACACATTGCCACTCGCGAAATCGGGGCGTCCTTCCTTATCGACCGCGAGTCCAGGCTTCGAGTCTCAGCCAAAGATAAGGCAGTTTTCAATAGAGAAATAAATATAAAACATGTGAATAAAATTGATTATTTCAGAGCATCGGAGCACGAATTTTACAGCTGGTCTGCATGCCATGTTTACTCTACTGCTTACAACTACAGTCTTATGGTCTTCACATACACCGGACATCTCCACTTCGTACGCTTTTTTCTCCATTTCGCGACGTATTTCGCGACGTATTTCGATTTACTCGTTATGAAAAATTTATAGTTTCTGTAAAAATAAGGATTGCATCAGCAAAAGGCTTCATTCCTCTAAAATTTATTGATCCGAAGATCTCGTAAAACCTTGGATATTTAACAAGTTTTCTTTCTTTCATTCTCAAATACTTGGGAAAAAATATAGATTGAGTCAGTGCCGTACGTTTACAATAATTCCAAGTCGGATTTAACTAGCACCCTTAACGTTAAAAAGCATCCCCTTGATACCACGCAGATGTGACTTTGTCAAAAAATAATCTATTTTAGAAATTTACTTTGTAAATGTAGTTTCTGATATTTGGGACGCGGAATTTTCTAGGATGAATAGAGTCTCTGATTTTTGGGCTTCTTGAAAATTCAAATTCGAATTCATAGATTCAAGCATTCGTAAGCCCAAGAAAAGCCCAATACTACATTCTCTTTTGTTTTTTCCGAGTTTGAGTTTTTACATAGGGGTTGGTTTTTTTATACATAGGGGTGGTTATTGGAAATTTTGTTTGGCGCGTTCAAGAGCCCCAAAAAGCCAAAAATTCTGTCGTCCTTGATTTCTAATTCTTTCAAATTTTTATGTAGTAAAGGTGCTGCCTTGAGCCAGGCCAGCACCTCGACTGCAGATTTGAATTTTGGAAAAAAGTAGTAGAGCCCAAAAATCTGCAATACAGCCCAAAATAAGGACACAAAGAAAATTGGGAATTTCGATTGTGAAGGTGCTAGCTTAATGAACCTATAAAACATGGTCATTACAAATTTGTGCAACTTCAAGATTAAGAGGGGGAAATTTTTTTTCCAGGAATGAAAATTGTTTGAATAATTGCAAACTGGCCTTCAAAAAAAATATATTATTCTTATTATTCATTTATTACGTTATTAATTAAAGAACATAGAAACTTTTCGAGGTTTACAGCAGAAAAAACTCGCCTGAAGAAATTAAATTTGAAAAATAATTGTAAAATATAGTGAAAAAATATTTGACTCAGAATTATTTAATTAGCGGACCTCGTCGAAAAAATTCGTTTATAATTAAAATCCCTAGGTTTTTTTGTTGGCTGAAGGATATAAATTTCTGAGTAGAATTAAATGAGTTTAAGACAACATTAAGTTTATTTTCTCAGGATATAAACGATAAAATCATGTGAATCTCTTAAAAATTATTATAAATTCTTTTAACTTGAATCGTCTTAATTCTTTCAACAGTATCAATGAAACAATCAATAACTTTTTATACACTGACCTAAAACACGGTTGTTGCTCCAAAAATGTTCTCGATGTTCGGATCAGTTCGGAAGTGTTCGAACCGCGCTCCGTCTTCTACCGGATTGAATACCGTTAGCGCGCTTATTTGAAATGATTGTCTCAATGTCTCAATCAATTGTTTGCTACCATTAATAACTATAAAGTTATTATAAATAATTCTTCGATCACAAAATAGACTTATGAAGCGAAAGTTAAAACAACAATTTTATTATACTCCTCAAGAATAGATGATCGATTTTCAATTTGAAGAAAGGAGCATCTTTTTTATCACAAATATTTTCTATCACAAACGGTAAGCAATCCTGTTGTCGACGGGAAGCATGCATAGTACGAAAGAGTTCACCTCCTTGCAACAAACATTTCTTAGAAGAATTATAATTTTCCATTTAAACAAGGATTTGTGCTCGATTGCCTTCTTCTGAATCAGATTTAAAATTATTCTCTAAAATTCCCGTTATATGTGAAAAATATTCTGTTTCATGACAAATAATAATTTTGGAAGAAAATCTGTTGACCCAAAGTATGAATTATAATTCTTTAAGGAAATTCCGTGTTCAAGTCAGCATTATATTCATTCACAACATTCTATATTATAATTCAGAAATGGGGTTGTTCAAAAAGAACGTCACAGTAGAGTTGGGAGGGGATGCAGAATCTCACGTAACACATGAAAAAAATAAATGTGAATAACAATTTTTTGAAAGTCGTGACAAAATTAAAATTATAGTGATTTTATTTTGGAATTGAAGTATCTAAATACAGACTTTACACTCTTTTCTCCATTTTACTCTGTTTAACTTTTTTGAAGAATTCATCTTGCAGTAACTATTAACTATTTTTCACAGAAATATTATTTTTCTACCGTTAGATGTAAATTTTTGTTAACTTGCAATTCCAAACGTAACTTATCGCTCAGATAAAGGTTGAGAAATAGGGCATGTTTTAATGCGATTTTTTGAGTAAACTCAACTATTTGGTTGCAAATGAATTTTTCCCCAAGAAATTCTCAGTACATTATATAACTTTTTTCAGGTCATACAAAACTCTTGGCATTCAGAAGAAAATATCCAATACAATTGTACGATTAATATTGGACTCGCAAGTTAGTACAATTAAGTATTTTTAAGTTATTGGATTTTTTTAAGATTTCAAGTACCTAGTAACTATATTTTTCTTCCAGAACCGGATCCAATCCCTACTACTGCGGGTGACTTCATGTGTAGACCACAGGATCTTCATCGTTTGTGTAAATATTCAGGAGCACCCGCAATATGTATGATAGACGGTAAATTGAAAATTAGCATATAATTTTTTATCTAATATTTGAGAATTTTGAGTGAAACGCTTTTTTCTCTAATTATGAAGTGTTTCATATAGGCGGATACAGAGGTGGTTAAAATTCGTGCACCTTCCAACCCCTCCTAGGTCTCAATTGAAATTTTAGTTCTCAGCTTTTCAACTGGAAATAAAACTCCTTCTGAATTCGCCCTTAGGTTCTTCATAAGATATTTGTTATACATCCAATGTAAAGCGCCTACAGAGGCACATGTTAATATTAACATATTTTGTTTTGAGTACAGATGATATTGTAAAGCAATAAATGTTTGTTGGAATAATTGAAAATAATAGTGTCTAAAATGTTAGCCAATTATGACCAGACTCATAATTTATAGTATCTACGATTTAGTATTTCTAAGTTAAATATATTTTTACGCATTAACATTCTGAATCAATATATATTATTCTCTAGGAGTTGAAGTAGGAACAGAAGTCAGCCCTTTGGCAGGTAATTTACTAGAGCGCAGTGACAACAAATACATTGGATACTTTCAAAACGGTCATGGATTCATCCCAATTCATCCAAAGAAGATATAGGCGCAACCATTTCCTCGTCCAGCCGGTAATTTGAAAACTAGCATACAATCGACTCAAGAGTTGTGTGTGAAGAGCATAACAATTAGTCAAAGATTGCACCAATCAACTACAAAGAAGGGTTTCGTAGGCTCTTAAGTCGTCAATTAAGTCGCTCAAACCCCTCCATCCCATACTTTCCACCCTCACTCCTCTAGGTTCCTCTCTCCAGCTCTACGTTGCCCTCCTCTCACTTTACCAATCGCTTCTTAACTTCTCCCTCATCTCCTTTCCCCTCTCCTGACTTCCCTAAATTACACTCTCCCTTCCGCATTTTCCTCCACCAAATCTCCTATTCCCCTATCCTACTGACTCACACTACCCTAGTAATCCTCGTGTCACTTGCCCCAACTGTAACACCCACACAGCTAATCAGTTCCCTACTTTTTCAGCCCTTATTACTTATCATTTTTCGCACAAACACGCACATTGCCCCTATATCCCCTTCCCTCATTTTCCCCTCTGGAAGTAAGTGCGAGGAACGGAGGGACACGGACGAAACTCTAAGGGCTTCTGCCCGGGGTTACAGAATGTTCAAATGTTACCACAAATGAAAATATCTTGTTTAGTTATTGCCTTCATTGTATGCTTGACTGTTTTGCACCACCAGTTAAGACTAATACATACTCAGTATAAGTTTTACACTGAAAATTTTATCGTGGTTCAGAATAATATCCAAAATAAAACTGGTTTCCGTTTGCCAGCAGCTCGACCTAATGAACATCGACCGTCCACGTCATTGGTCAACATAATATAAGAATGATGTTGCATACAGCCACAGACGAAAACTGAAAACATATGTAAAATTGTTGAATTTCTTTGTTCTGAATAAAAAGATTTAGCATGAATACGAATTCACTTTTATAATCACGCTGAATATCTCGCGCACGCCTTCTTTTCTTTGTACTGATCAGTTCATCCTTTGGCAATGATATCGTTGATAAATATGCTATTGTGGGTCTGATTATCTTTCTATATAACCAGTAAGTAATCCTGGGGTTTATTCCCAGGTTTTAGATTTTGTGCATTTACAGGCCTAAAAAGCTAGTTTAGCCTCTTTACCATTGCGTCAACATGGAGTTTCCAGGTTAATTCAGGGTTAAATATTACCAATAAATACTTCGCTGATTTTGTATATGCTACTTTCCTATCGTTGAATTTAAGATTGCTAAGGCCGGTAAGCTTCCTTCTTCTGATAAAATGCCTAAGTTCTGTCTTGTCCGGGTTAACGGACAAGCAACGTTCCCTGCACCATTGTTCTACTATGTTGAGTGCTGACTGCTTGAGTTCCGCTAAGGCGCCTCCATCCTTCTCTGTTACCAGGTTATCTACATAGTCTTGAGTGTAAAAAACCGATTGGCTTAAAACACGAATCATGCCATCAATGACAAGCCCCCACTTGGTGGATGGAAAATAATCATGTAAGCAACCCCTTGAAGCTTAGGCCTTTACTTCGTTACCATGTAGCGAAGTATGTACCGTTCTGCTTTTCAACAAGACTCTTTAAAGCTTGGGTTCCTTCAAGGTCTAAATGGAGTGTCCTTTAGATTTATTTAGAAGGGTGCGCTACCACGCCATGCCGCCATTGCCACGCAAAGTGAAAATTGTGGACGCTGCTTTAACAATGTT
The DNA here is from genome assembly GCA_932178445.1 of Andricus quercusramuli. Classification (NCBI taxonomy): domain Eukaryota; kingdom Metazoa; phylum Arthropoda; class Insecta; order Hymenoptera; family Cynipidae; genus Andricus; species Andricus quercusramuli. The sequence continues at coordinate 9,266 of CAKNXH010014072.1, forward strand.
TTCGTGAACGCTGTTCCACTTACTTGCATCTAAGTATAGATTTCGTGCAAAGATTTCGCGTAGTGTCAATAAATCGTCCATTATTGAAAAGCGGAGTGTTTCTTTCGACATGCTTTTTTTGTTTGACCGACGTCCGACAGAAATCATTGTTTGAAGCGGATATTCTTTTGACATGTTGCTCGACCGACGTCCAACCTCAACAACATTTGAGGTTAGAAAACTCACGATGAACATTACATAAGGAGAAAATTTGTGTGTTAAATTTTGCATAACTTTTAGTTCGGTAAACGGAGGACATTACGGCATTATATTAAAATTGCAGTTTCAGTCATGTAAAATGAAATAGGGTAATATTTGACATGAAAATATGAATTATTAATATAAATTCATTAAAATTTAATTCGCGATTCAGTAAGAAATAATGCAACAAAATATTAGAGATTACCTGACAGTTGGGTAAAATGAGATGTCGATTACCTACCAGTAAGGTAAAATGAGTCGAACTGTTAGGAACATTTTCAATCATAGAAAACAAAGTCTACCTCTCTAAATATGTGAATTCTACATCCCAGTCATGTAAAATTTCGTGCGCCAGCAAAAAAAAAAACATTCTTGCTACAAACTGATTCTGTGGAAGGCCATCCACTACTAAAAAACACATGCTTACACATATCATACAATTCATAAGTATATTGTTGGTATATATGCACAATTTAACTTAAACAATTACATTAAATTACGATACATTACATACGATATAGTCGCACGCTTTTAACGATATTAACGCTATTAAGAATCGAAATCGCTGCGACGGGTTTCGAACCACCTAAGCTAGGTTTAGCACGTTCTGTCGCAAACAACTAAACCTCACGGCTAACCTAACACTTAGAATATCGGGACTAAATGCAGTAATGTCCTCCATTCACCGAACTAATTGTGTAAATTTTAATGAACAAATTTTCTCCGTGCACTAATGAGCGTCAGATAGTGGAAAACGGTAACGCTAAACTTTCGCGCTAACCGCAGAGCATGCGCAGAAACATCATCGCGTGACTTCAGCGTACAATATCTCCCTATTTAAGCATCAGTTTAACGGTAATGTGTAAAATAGTGTCGCCTGGTCGGACTTCCAAAATGGCGCGACTGTTGGCAGGAAAGGTCATGAGAGGTCATCGCCATTTCGGAAGGTCGAATGAAAATCAAGGACTGACTATTCAAGTTGACGAGTCCAGTTTTAAACATTTAATGAGGGGCTGACCTGATGTTTCGACTTAGCGTCAATCTTTTCGGCATAAATTAATTGAGATAAATCCTTGACTCACGTAATGTGGTATGGGACGGAAAATTAGGATAGGTACTGGTACGTCGGTCGTAGTTAACTCCGAATAGATTATCGTAAACGACTTGTACATTAGACATCGGATAAATAGACATTCTTGTTGTGTTTGGGTCTTATTGTAAAAATAATATGCCCAGTGTAAAGTCTATCAGTGAAACCTCCAACCTGGGGGCGACCATGTTTGGCCTATAGAGTCACGAATAGGATGCGATGTTGGACAGTTTCCGATCCACTTTAATGGATAACTATTACGACAAAATATCAGCTGATTTCAATTCGTCTCAATCACTTTTTTCGGGAGAACTGAAAGAATTTGTAAATAAGCTCAATTTGTTTCAATTGATTTTTCTGGACGAATTGGAAGAATTTGTAAATGGAGTCAACTCATTTTAATGGATTTTTCCAGGCGAATTGAAAGAATTTGTTAACAGCATTAATTCGTTATAATGGATTTTCCGGGCGGAATGAAATAATCTGTAAATGAAATTTAAATGGAAGCTCGATATAAACTATCGGTTAAGTTATTCGGGGCATTACATTGGGCCTTGACTTCATTGTTCTGAGTCATTCAATCGACGACTCTAATTTTAATGGTCGATGTTAATATTTGTTTCTTTCACGGAATTATTTTTGAGGTGTGAGGCAATTATGGGCGTCAATAAAATTTGATTTCTTTCATTGTTACTCGTACTTATGGCAATTGTTTATTCGTCGCTCCCAATTAATGTGTTCATCCTTGCTCAAATTTTTCCTAACCCTACCCCTCTTTGTTTTGAACTAGTGAAGAGTAACATCGAATCCGATAGAGGGCAGCACGTATTCCAGATATATAATATAATCCATGTATTTAAAGGATAATGGAATTGAAAATATTTTAAGGACTTTTTGATAGTTCAGGGTTTGCATTAGATAGATAAACGTTTATTTTTCAGCCTGCTGGCCTTAAAAAATTGACTTGCTTACACATCCATTTTTACAGAATTTTCTTAAAACTAACCCTTAAAAACTAACATCCATCGATTCCTTATTTCTAAGCCTCACGCTCGTATCGCCTTGCCTTCCTCGCTTCGCCTCGCCTCGCTCGCATGTCCCTACTTTTTCGTATTGCCTCGCTTGCCAACCTCTGTTTTCGCAGCTAATACCTACTACTTATCTACTATTTACAATATTTACATCTTACTTATATCTTTCCTTCTCTACTCCTCTTCCTCCTTCCTTCTCTTCATCGCCATCTTACCCAACACTCCCTTCACCCATGCTACTGCCCTTTTTCCCCCTTTTCATGCAACAATGCCTCCATGCTTATCTCACTTCTTTCCACCTCCCCACAGTCCTCCAACCAGTGCTCCACTCTTGCATCCCCCTTTACCGCACAGTTCACACATCCTCTTCTCCCGAGAGAGTCAGAACCTATTGAAACCCTCCATACACCCACACCTCATCCTCGCTATAAGTTCCTGACTTCCTTTCTCTCCTTTCACACACAAATATTGCGCTCTTGCCCTTGGCATAATCCACACATAGTTCCCGTTAAATCTTGACTCTCTTATTCTCTCTCACCCTTCTGTCTTCTCTCTCTCCATGCTGTTTTTCTTAACCAAGTCATAAACCTTCCTTCCTTCCTTCCTCGTGCATCCTTCTCACTTCATCCATCTGCAGTCCATTCATTCTAAAATACCGTTCCCTCTCCGCCTCCATCTTCCCACCCCCTCCCCAGTTCTCCTTCTCCCACCAACACTCCCTAACCAGCCTACATCCCCCCTCTTCCAAAAATTTCTCCTCATATTTACATGCCCGGCTCCCTGCTAGAATCCCTACACTCGTTCTCCCCGTCTCCCTCCTGACAATATAATTAGGCGTGTTCCTTGCCAACCCCAGGGTCCACTTTACATACCTCTCCTGCGTTTTATTCACCTCTTCACTTTCCTTCCAACCCCACACCTCTACCCCATACAATAGCACACTCATCACAATTGAATCAAACAATTTCATTCTCCTTCCAAAATCATCTGCGAATAACTTCTTTCCAAACCCCCACACCTGCCTCATCACCACATTTGCCCTCCTCACTCTCTTTTTTATGTGACCATCCACACCCCGATTCCTTCGAAACACGAAGCCCAGGTACACAAACTCTTTCACCTTCTGTACCTTCTTTCCCTTCCACTTCCACTCCCTTTCCTTAATCCTTCCCACTCCTTTTCTGAACACCATAACCTTGGACTTTTCCGCATTCAGCTCTAACCCCTTTTCATCCAGGTATCTTCTCAACCTCTTCATCATCTCCTTTAAGGCCTCCTCGCTGGTTGCCAGCAACACTATGTCATCTGCATACGCTATTGACCAAATTCTAACCGCTCCTATCCTGACTCCTCCTACCACCCCGGCCTCCAGCTTACTTTCCATATCCGCAATTAAAATCGCAAAAAGCGTTGGGCTAAGTGGACACCCTTGCCTTAGACCCCTATCCATCCAGAATCCCTCCGAAATCCCCTCCCCTCCTCTTACCTTGTCTTTGGTCTCTTCATATATCACCCTTACCCTTTCAATTAGGCCTCTCTCTACTCCCCTATCCCCCATTGCCACCCACAACCTCCCCCTATCCACCGATGGAAACGCGCCTTTGAGATCCACAAAAAACGCGAACACTCTCATCCCCTTCTTCGCTAATTCTCTATCCACCACGTGCTGCAGCTTTTTTTTTTTTTCGATAGTACTCCTACCCCCCCCCCCCCCCTAAATCCCGCCTGCGTCTCCGGGAATATTCCTTTCTCCTCGACATCCTTCCGCAGTCTCTCTGCCACCACCATCGCGTATACCTTATACGCCGTATTCATTAGCGTAATCCCTCTATAATTTTCCTGCCTATCTCTATCCCCTTTCTTATACAGTGACACTATTAACCCTTCTCTCCGCCCTTCTGGGAATCCCTTCCCCCTCCATACTTTCTTCACTACCTCCTTCATCCTCTCCCTAACCTCTTGTGTACTAAACAGCCATGCTTCGTTCTCTACCCCATCCAGCCCTGCTGCTTTTAACCTTTTCAACTTCCTTATCTGCTTCTCTATCTCCTCGTCATTCAACTCCTCCATCTCTGCCTCCCCCGTTCTTCTACTTCCCCCATCCGTCTCCCTTGAATCCGAGCCCTGGAATGATTCTTTGAGAAACTCTCTCATCTCCTCACTCCCTATCTTCTCGCTAACCCCCACCCTACGCTTCCTAAACCTATTTATTATCTTCCAGACGTCCCCCTCTGTCTTAACATTTTCTAACTCCTCTTCCAGATCTTTCTCCTGTTCCTGTTATTTCTTCTTACACACCAATCTAAACCCCTTCCTCATTTCTACGTACTCCTCCCTTCTCGCATTACCCTCTTTGCACTTCTTGTACTTCCTCTTCACCTTCCTCTTCATCTTTTTACATTCTCTATCCCACCACGGCTTCACCATTCCTTTCTTCTTCTTTCTAAATACCTTCTTTTGTACACAACCTTTCACCTTCTCTTTCAGATCCTCCCATATCTCTTCCACCGACTCCCCTTCAAAGCGTACTTTTCCCAGCTGCTCCTGATACTTCTCTATCGCCTCTCTCGTCCAGGTCACCCTCTCCCCTATCGAGATTTCTTCCCTGCCTTGCCTTCCGCCACCCTCACCTCTTATCCACAGACTCAATGGCTGATGGTCTGATTCCACCCTCCCCTCTACTGCGAATTTTTCCGTCTCCTCCCATCCTTGCATATTCATGACCACGTAATCTATCACCGATACCCCCACCTTACTTACATATGTGTATTCTACCTCTTCGTCCCCGTTTGCCATACCATTCGCCACTGCCCACCCTCTATCCTCCATCCAGTCCCTCAGTATCTCCCCCTCCTTATTTATTACATTATCTTTCGATTTCCTCTCGAAGCTCTCCCCTTCCCTGTAAAGTCCCCCTTCGCTCCCCATTCTCGCATTAAAGTCCCCACCCAGTAACAACATACCCTCTTCTCTTTCGCCCAGCAGGTCTTCCACTCTTTTTTTAATTCTTTCCATCCCATCCTTGTTGTACACTGTCACAAACTTACACTTTATCCCTCCTATTTTTATTTCCCTCATTTGCACTCCCTCCCCCTCTTCCTCTCCATGAACTATTTTCTCTAATCCATCTCTAACCCCGGTTATAATTCCCCCACTGGCCCTTCCTTTCTTCTTCACTCTGACCGCCTCCTGAAGTCTCCACCTATACCCCCTTGGTAGCTTTGGCTCTATTCTATCCCATTCCTTTCTTTCTACCCACGTCTCTACCAGTCCAACAACATCAAATTCCTGGATATACCTCCAGAACTCCTCGTCCTTCTTCTTTACCCCTGCTACGTTCTAGTACAGCACCTTCACTACTCCTCTACCATGCGTTACCCCCACCCCCCTACTTCCTACGAAACAAATCCCCCTGCACTCCCTTCAACACCTCTCTCTCCTCATCCCACACCCACATCTTCCCGTCTACTCTTATTTTCCTATATCCTACCTTCGCCGATCTCCCTTCTCTCTTTTCCCTCCTCGCCCTGTCATAAAGCATTCTCTGTACATCCCTTTCCTTTCTCGTCAAATCGAGATCTATGAAAACTCCCTCATCCTGTATCCTACTCTTATTCCGCATTATCCTCGACTTTTCTTCCCAGATCTACAACTCCACAACCGCCACTTCCTTCTCTTTCCTCCCCTCCAACTTAATTTTCCCTACCCTGCCTTTAACCCACCCTATGCTCTGTAGCAGCTCTTCCACGCCCTCCCTTTCTTCTCCACTCTTTAGCTTCAACCCTCTTATCACGATATTATTTCTGCTGTCTGCCTTCTCTTTTCTCTCCATTCTCAACTCCATTGCCCTTATCCGTTCCCTATCCGCCCTCCCCTCCTTTTTATTCCTACGCTCTCCTACTTTATCTTTTATCATATTCTCTACCCTCTCCCAAATATCTTTAATCTCACTTCCCCCACCTCCGTCACCTACTTCCATTTCCGTCCTGCCCTCCACCTTCTCAAATCTCTTCTCCGTCCTTTCCTGCCACAGCTTGATCTCCTCTTCCATCTGCTTTATTTTTACTTCCCTCTCTTTCCTTTCCCTCTCTAACCTCTCTACTCTGTCCCTCATCTCTTTCATCTCCTTTTCCCATTTCTCATCTATTATTTTCATTTCTTCCCTCATACCTTCCACCTGCTCTTTAGTCCCCTTCACATCCTTCCTTAGCCCCCTGGTCTCGCCTATCAGCATCCCTATAGCCTCCTTCTCTGACAATCCCTCCATTTGGGGGGGGGGGGTGACCTACGTGCTCTCACGCTTTTTTTGAATGGACTCTCCAATTCGCTTTTGTCCAGACTCTCTCGGCTGTCTCTCTTCCTCTTCAAGAGATCCTCCCCGTCACTTGTGCTCGACTCTCTCTCCCTTACCTTCTCGCTTCCTTCGTTCCGCCTTCACCCTCTCCCAGACGCGCTACTCGACCCCGAGCCACGCGTTGTTGTCCGTCGTGGCACGTGGAAAATTTCCTCCTCGTCAACTTCACTTGCAGCACTGACAGCACTCTCACTGCTTACCTCCCGCTCTGCCGCCGGTAACTGGGACTCCGCCATGCAATACCCACCGCGGCTGACAGATGTCTCTGCAGATTAGCCGCCAAATTTTCCCTTTATTTCCCTTGTTTTTTTTTTCCTTTTCTGTAACTCACGGCCCCTGCAGACATCCCTTTCTCTCCCTTAACATCCCCTAACTCTGCTATAACCACCCTTGAGCCCTCAAATGCCCAAGACTCCCGACTACAAACTCCGCCGACTGCTTGCCAACCTAACCTCACATTCCCGATCTACCTGAATCCCACCTCACTCCCTCGCCAAAAAACACTTTTTATCACCCCAATCCACCCCACACAACTCTACTCACCTCCTCGGCTTCCACCCTCATACTCCACTCACACCTTCTACACAAATTCCGTAAAATCCTCTCACCACCTGTCACCAAACACGTTCTCACTTCCGCCACCAACATGCAAGTCTAGAGTTTGCATTATAAAAGATCTAGCGCTCTTCAGGCAAGATAAAAAGTGTTACTTGAATTCACTTAAAAGTAACTAAATCCCATGCATTCTCATTCAGGATTGGCTTTAGCATAGTCAGTAGAATGTGGAATGAAATTGATAATTTCTGATTGACCTATGCTTCAGCCAATAATTTTGAAGCTGAATACCCTAGGTTATAATGGCGCCCGTGAACGTTGGGCGAGAAGAACTGTGTAAGGAGAAACAAAGTGAAAATTGATTAATTGATGAAGATTAATTTATTGATAAGGAATTAATTAATTAAGTAATAATAAATCAATTGGAAAGTTAACAAAAATGCAAGCCAAAATTGAGGTAGTTGATTTCCCAGTTAACGCGTTCATAGAATTTTGAGTGGCCGATAATTATGTTGGAGCCCAAGCGTTTGGCTTAGCTGAACTGGCGTGCAAACCAGTAACTAGCATGCTTTATGAGCCGTACGGCCCGGGCCACCCAGAATCGGATGGGGTGGGCCGTGAATTAGTTGGTTGGGGACCACCAGCGTGTTATAACTGTCTTCCAAAGCGGAATAAAACCTTGGAATCGATAGTGCAAAATTGCAACATTAAATATACTGGCGATAAACACATTAGCGTAGAGAGTTTTCTTGCTCAAGTCCAGAATGATAACGGGGTGTTTTACCTCACCGACGAGGAAACGTTAACCGCAATGCCATTTCTGTTGGATGATCTACCAGCGTAATGGTTCAGTGTTGAGCGATGGGCGTTACCTCTACTTAGGAAGGCTCTAAAGCTGCCTTCCTTGCCCAGATTGGTGATATCAATTACCAGAAGAATTCGGACGGAAGTGCCGTCAGGGAGGCAAATCCAGACTCAGCAATTGAGAGGCTCGCTACAGTCCTGCTCGAGCTGGTAACAATCTGAGATAAAAAGGACTCGGCTTGCAATAAGTCTAATGCAAATTCGAAAGGATCAGATAAAGGCAAGAAGTCGTCCGGAAATAAGAATCAAAAGGCGGATGAGCCTAAGGATTCTTCACGATGAAAAGGATCACCTAGAGGCGGGACTCTCGAAGGAAACCAAAAGCCCAGTATCCAACATAAGCAGTCACCAAAGGTTCATGAGGCGTTACTCGCAGAAGCTCAAAAAACGATCAACAGCGATATTATCGAGTCCTCATCAATGCCTCTAAATGGAAAAACAAAAATTATTCACTAATACCAGCTGTTTAACCTTACCTTATTTAGGTTAAAAACAATCTTTTTGAAATTGATGTCTGAAAATATTGAGACGGTAAGCTCTTTCCCCATGATTTTCAAATCTAAAAATAATTACCAAATACAACCTGTACCATATTGAGGGATGGGCGACAATTAAAATAGGTAATCGTTTACTACTTCTAAAAGGGTCAGGGTGGAGAGACCTGCTTCTTTGATCCGTTCAGAAAAAAAGGTCAATGAAGTTCACCAATTGGTGTGACATACGAATTTCATTGAAGGAAACCTACTCTTTCGTGATTCTCCTTCTTGATTTTGAGAAATGATTCTTATACGTTTTGGAATTGGGATAATTAACGTGAGATTGTGGGGAATCTTTAAACTAAAAATATAAATGTGTGTGATCGCTGTAACGACTGTGCACTCCATTCAAGGATAGAGACATAGTCGTGCATGATTGCATCCTGAATATTAAATTGAATGTTTGTGGGAAACTTGTAAATTTAAATAAAAATAAATTTATGCTTTCTCGTAACGACTGCGCACCTTATTCAATTATGAGGACCTCGTGGTGTGAGTGAATATATTTAAAAGTGTAAACTAATATTTCAATATTTTCGAAAAGTCTCGTTTTCCAGATTATTAATTTCGATTTATGTGGAGAATAATTTTAGATACAAAACAAAAATTCCGAATGACAATTTATTTTTCAGGTTCATTTGTTTTTAAAAATATATCAATATAATTTGTCTAGCTTTCTTTAGAAAATTCAAAAAGATTTTTGCAAATTTCAAATAGGTTAGGAACATATCTAGAAGATTTCTAATAAAGTTTTTGTATTCTACAGGACTTTGCAAAAATTGTAGGAATACTTTAGTTCTGCTGAAAAGATATTTAGAACTGGTGGACGTTTACGAGGAACTTAAAAATATTTTATATTTTATAAATAGATATATTTTAAGCTGACTCAAATTATTCCTCAAATTGCCTTGAAATTTTCGCAATTCTTTTTTTGACAATTTAAACAATGTTTTCAAGAGATTTGAAATATTTTTTCGAAATTAATGTTGCCAAAACAAAAAGCAAACAAAAAATTTCCACAAATCTTGAAAAAAATTGAATTCTCTTAAAATCTTTCCAAATTTTGTATACACAATGTTCAAAACTCTACATTTTTCAATTTTAAATTTGTTTCCAAACTTTCAATTTTTTTTTTAATTTACTGAAAGCTTGTACATATTTTTTGAAGTAACTCAAATATTTCCCTTCAAAATGTTTCGGAATCTTTTTACATTTTCTTCAAAAATTAATTTCTCGTGATAAAAAATCTTTTGAAATTATCCCAGGAATCTTAGAAATTTTTTTATTCCTCTGAAATCTTCAAAAAAAATTATTATTTTTTGTCAACATGGAATTAATTTTCATGCTGAATAATGCTATCTTGACCCACTGGCATGAATTTGGAAACTATATTTTTAGCGTAAGCACCTGCATGTTATCGTCTATCTGAATGAAAAAAAAATGGGGTCAACCAAAATACACGAATTTCTAACAAA
>CAKNXH010014078.1:0-11104 GCA_932178445.1 Andricus quercusramuli
CATAATGCAAAACTGACCACACACGTTCGAAGAGGCACTCTGGAGTAATTTTGTGTTCCACCTGAAGAGGGTACAGTTTCCTCGTAAACGATGAAGATGTTGAGGAATAAGAGGCGGTAAACCGTAACTGTCGAAGTATATTCCTCTGCCTGAGCTGTCGACGAAGATGGCAACCCAATGCGAACCAGGTTTTGTGTGGTCATCTGTGTTGATAACGATGGCAGCAGGTCGTGTCCAAGTTTTCGGTATTTGATCAGCCGGGTACACACCGATTGTGTGGGCCCTCGTCAGTTGAAGCAATCGCAGAATTTGTAGGCTGTTCATTGTCCGTCCATACGTCTTCGTATGCGTGTGATGGTGAACTGGATGCAAGTATAGGAGACACTGTTTTTTTATCTTCTCCGTTGATAGCAGTCCTCGTCCTCGATGTGTTATTGAGCAGCAATGGTTTTTTTTGAGATGATTTGGTGACTTTTTTGTTGTTGTTGTTTAATAATCGTACTTGTTCTTGTCGTTGTTTGTTGAGCCACCGTTTGATTTTCATGGCATTATTGAGAGCACATGCGTAATCCTCCTCCTTTTTGATTCCATGGTGAAAACAATATTCTCGTTTGTCTGGTAGTTGTTTGAATGTAGGACATGTCAGTTCTTCCAGGTTAATAATTTGTCTACTCATTATTTTTTGTAGTAGTTTCGCTTTTTCACCCCCACGTGTGTAAATAGTTGCTGCAGATTTAGCTACATCTCGGAGATTAGAGTAGAGAAACTTCATGGAAATGTCTCCTTCGAACCACTCGATCCCATGATAGAATCTTGAGAGCCAATTGTTTTGTTGTTTTACACAGGTAGAAAGTTCGCAAAAGGGATGAGGTGGTGCTGCGATCCAGTGAGCGACAAACTTGTGATCCAGTGTGATGATAGCTACCTCCTTTGGTAGAAAATTGTCATCAAGATCCCGAAAACCTTGAATTTCGATTACATAGTCAACCATATTGCAGATTTCACAACGAGGACGAGGACTGCGACGAAAAACTCTAAGAGTAGAACGATGTAAGACGATGCAAGTGTTCTTTACCAGTACTGGGTTACGTCTGAAGACTGCCGGCTTATATATGTTGTAGATATACCAGCTTTCCCCTTCCACACGAAAAATCCGTTGGCAGGTGAGTGTTTGAGTGTGTGCATTTTTCAAGTTTCGACCTGTTTAAACAAGCTTAGACGTGCGTCTTTTGTATAAATGGGGACCGTTGACAGGTGTGGACGTAGGTGTGTAGAATCATGTATTGACGTGTTCATACTGGTTGAGAGACGCGTGTTTTGTTACAAAACTGGATCCCATACATGATAAAAATGGTCGAATCCTTTGGTGTGTCAAATCAATTGCTATAGTCTGCAATAACTTTCCTTGCACCGTCAATTTCCAAGACATTGTCGTACTCGGCGTAAACTAGACAATTGATAGTGTGTGCAAGTGCTTCCTCGAGACGAACCTCAATTCTCAAAGACCCATGCTTTACAAGATTCCAATGTGAGTAGCAGTGTGCTGACAAATCTGGTGTAAGATCAAATGCAAAAAGGCATAATCCGTGTACATAATCATCACGATCTATATTATTTCCTTCATTGAGGAAATGAATACCACATCCAGTGAACAGTGAGTGGTATGCCTCAACGTAGAGCTTATTTTTTGTAAAATCTGGTTGAATAGGTTTCGATGGGATCTGCATGCCATCCACATATAGTGAAAAGTGATTTATTTTATAATTTTGGAAATTGAACGGGTTTTTCAATGCGTTTCCATTGTATGCAGTATTGTCGACAAATCCAATGATTATTCTTTTTGGTAGTTGTCCAAGCACGACATTATCAAGAGTCTCGCTCTGTATACCAGCATGAATGGTAAGTGCTTTCACCTCTACCCTAGTAATGGGATATTTGGCTGTCCCTTGTGATAGTGCTTTTGCGTGAGCAAGTAAAATACCAGGACTAATTTTTGCTCGACGAACTAAAAGAGTGGCTTCTTCAATATGGATGGATGCCTGGCCAGTAGGATCCATGAGGCAGAAAGCATCTTTAGAACGTACGAGACGAAGGCGAAGCTCTACACCGTTCAATAGAAATTTATCCTGATTAAAAACATCACAGTGTATATGACCAATCAAGTCAATTTTTTTCCCAGCACCAAAATATGCACGACGGAGTTTTAGCCCCTTATTTTCCTCAGCAATACCTTCCATCTGCCCGGGGCTGTCATTTACCCACAAAGACGCGGTAAGATGACTTGATTTCGCAGCTGGTCCATAGTTGAGTAATGTTTCAATGTATGCTCTGTAGGCATAAGCATTATTTGGTGGTGATACTAGTTTCTGATTAAAGTATACATCCACCTGATTAAACATTGAGTGTAATATATTATTAACAGGAGCTATTTGAGCAATAGAAGATGCATTTTCCTTTGTTGTTTCTGGTGCATGTAATGCTATCTTGAGATTCAACATAGTATGTGGTAAATCAATGTACTCATCTCCGTTGCCTGGAACGACAAATTCTATGGGTGAATCGTCAGTAAGTGATGAAATAGGTTTGTAGTGAACCCACTGAGAACCTTCTATTGACGTTTGAGTTGGTGGTAGAGAAAATAGATCAAGCTCTGATTTCAAGCATTCACACGAGTGCGAATGTAAGAAAGACATCTTTCCTAAATTATTATTTATTTCCGAAAATGTCTAAAATGCTCTTATTCTTCGATTTTGTGCGTCTTTTTATAGTCGTTTTACGCTTAATCTTCTTTCCTTTCGTCTTCTTCTTCTTCTGCTTCCTTTTAACTTTTGACAATCTCTTTACCTTCTTTGTCCTCCTCTTCTTCCTCTTGCTCTTTCTTGAGTTGCTGTCAACTTTACCCCCGATACGCGATGCACCGAGTTCACCGATTGACTGAAGTCTCTGCCTCTTGAGCAGCGATTTATACCCTGAACCTCTCATAAGGTTTTGCACCTTCTCCATAGCACGTTTCTTTAAATTCTGTCCAGATTCTCCAATACGTGTTTTCACGGCCCTTTTTAGTGGAATATTGTGTTCCAAGTCGTCAATGACATTCATACCCGTGCGTAGCGCTTCCTTAACGACTACGCGTGCACCACGAGTCAAAAACGGAAGAACACGACGAAAGAGCCCACCGAGAAAGCTGCCAATTCCGTGTCCTCTTTGGTAGGGAGATCCAATATAAATTTGTGAAAGTCCTCCTCCACCAACTTGATTCGTGTAATAATTGTCGTATAGAGTCATTTTTGGTTTGATGAAAAATACATCGCAGCTAGTCTATTCGTTTAAAATGAAGTGTCACTGTCAGCGATCCAATCTCAAATGGTATCGGAAGTCCAAGATGGTCCCTTATATCTATTTCGATGGTCCTAAAGCCTGTATGTAGTAGAGGTATGTAATGAGGTGCTGAAAAACCCGACACCTGTGTGGAGCCAAATGTATATTTTCTCGAATCAAGACACAACTCTTAAGAGTGGTGATTTTACATCTCCAACTATACGTGGTTCACAAATATCGCAATAGACAAAGAGCTTTTCAGGTAGTCCATTTGTAAGGCTCGCTGGTTGACAAGCCATGTAAGAATCTGTCGGTAACAGAGTTTCAGGTGTGAAGCCTAGAATGCGCGAGATTTTCTCGCTGATTACAAGAAAATGGCTACCAACTCGTTTACAGTCATCGTTACAAATTTTTTCCACTGTTACGTACTTATTGTTTAGCTGGTCATGTTTTAAGCGGATGTGTTCGCTGACTTCTGGTGTACTATTAATTGCTCGCACTAATTCATTCACAGACTCATAGACACCTGATGGAAAAAATGCTACTATTGGTTTTAACCACGTACCAGTGAGAATTTCTGGTCTTTTTGTCTCTGTTTTATAACAATTTTTAGGTAGCCCACCTTGAAGATAATATGTTCTTGGTAATTTAAATATTTCCACGATGTCTTTACCATTCAGCTGATCATCACTTTGTTTATCAAAGAAATCATACTTTTGCTCGGGAAATTCTGGATCTGGATCGTCGTTGAACATGAGAACAAGCCGATTTTCTAATACACTTTCCCAGGGTCGTACATGAAGAAAGGAACGTGGAAATTGAATCTCTGTAAGAGCAACTGCCCAACGCCCTTGTAAACGAATTTCTTGAGGCAGTTGTGTTGTGAAATGTGTGATTGTATTGTTGGGATAATATTTCATACTACTATCACTAGGTAGAATGAGATAAAACCGATCTTCATTCATTTCAGATGTTTTATTTCAGAAGCAGGTATCCAAGAATTAAATTTATCAGGATATCCAGCCCACTTGACCAAAACTTGTTTTTTAGAACCCTTCCCACGTGTTTGAATTACTTTTTCGACAATAAACTCGTCCTTGTGCACATTTTTATTCTTGACATCTGTTAATTCTTGTTCATAAAAAAGTCCGTCAATAACTTCACCAGACAAATCCTCCAAATCGTACACAACAGGCGAATATGTTCTCCACGTTATAACTCGTTTAATAACAAACAATTCCTCACTCCATCCCGATTCATATCCTTTCTCGAAAGTGTCACGCGCACGACTGATGCGTACAACAGAGCCAACCTTATATTTAGGTTTTTTCTTTTTATCATTGTTGAAATAACGTCTTTGTAAATTTTTTCGTGCAATGGATGCATTCTCTAGGGTAACATCAGATGGTGGCATACCAATACTAGAATGACGTGTATTATTGTATGCTGTTACAAGTAATTGAAGGATATCAATATATCTGTGAGTGTTTCTGTGAGTAAAGTATCGCCACATACGCTCTTTGAGAGTTCGATTAAAACGCTCGACAACTGCGGCTTTGACAGTAGGATCGCGTGCAACTCTAAACTTTATTTCATGATCTTGAAGAAATTTCTGAAAGCTCACGCCGACAAATTCTTTTCCTTTGTCAGTTTGCAGGCAAAGCGGTATACGATTATTACTCTTCTGCAGAATACGAGTAAATGCATTTTTTACCTCTGTTGTAGACTTGTTTTCAAGTGGTTCGACCCAAGCATGTTTGCTAAACACATCGATTACAACTAAAATGTATGAATAATTATCATTGTATGTTTTCAAAGATTGTAAGTCCACCAAATCTGCCTCCCACAAATCATCTACGTTATCAATGTTATAGTGTGCTCTTCTGAAACGTTTTCTGACTGGCCGATGAAGATTAAAACTATCTTGACTTTTTAACCAATTCAAAACCTCTTTACGCGATAACTTGTTTTTCGTAGCACGTACAAGTTTTTCGATGCCTCCATATGACGCCTGATGTTGTGGATCATAGTATAAATCCTCCAATATTTTCATTTTTGTAAGCGTAAAGATATCCAAGATTTTTTTCCAGGCAATTTATTATTTTGTAATGTAGCGTTACCAGCACAGTTTTCTTCCCACTGTTCGCCGTCGTCGTCGTCTTCGTTCTCAGTTGAAAGCGCAGATTTATAAAGATTTGAAGATTCGCTTTGTGATTTATTATTTGTATTGTTTCGCTTAAGTGGAGTTGACGTTTTATTTGGCGAAATGTTCAAAAGTCGTGTACTTTTCCAATATTGACTATTTCCCACGAGCTCTCGTGGTATGGATATTTCGCGAAGAAAATTAGCAAACTGCAGCCTTCCAGGAACGACAACTCTTTTTCTATGTCGTAATACGTCATTTATAAGATCAATAATGCTTGAATTTTCCACCCGACGTCCATCGATAAAGACTGTACCTTTTCTATCCCAATATATTCTATCTTTTACATCCGATTTTTGTAACTCTTCTAGTAATAATTCTGCCTTATTTTTGTATGTTTTTGGAACCGACGAAACAATATCTCCAGTATTAACGGTTGTATCATTCACCATATAATTCGTCTCCTCCTCCGTACCATTCGTCTTATCACTGGGTACTTGCTTGTTTGTTGGCGTTGATTTTCGCGATTCCTCAGTGTAGAAGAGAAATTTTTGCAGAACTTGTTGGTACATTTTCCATTTTTCACGATCATCCTTCACCGACTGTGAGTTTAAAATCTGACTCATTTCCATATCCAGCCTACTAAGAGCATTACCAGGCGTTTGGGTGGTTGGTAGAGAAAAATTCATATTTTGTACATCATTTTGCTGTTGTTGATGTTGTTGTGGAAAATTTTGATCGATTGAGGTATGTTGTTGGAGTTGTGACAGGCGATCACTAGGCACGAGTACCATTTTTCGAGCATGCTCCATGTGATTGTTTACGAGGATCTTGATGAGAAGAGATTTGAAAGAAGTGAACCGATAATTGGTGCTATCAAAAGTGGTAAAAATCCGCCTTTTTGTACGATGAAACTTTTTTTACTTTTCCATGTACCGCGAGGTGTGGCTAATTTTCTTAACGCGTGCCGATGTTTTTTCAACTTTAGTTTTTCACTTTTTTTCAAAGGTACATTCCCGTGTAAAATGTTTAGCGCGCACTCACAAATACACTTAACAAGTTTTGGATCAGCAGTCTTGAGTACTACACGACGTTGATTGGTGTTTAGATGGTACAAAGCACGCAACGCTGCGGCGTTTTTCACACCAATTGGACGTTTACGTGTTTTCGACTTCATCACAGGTGCACGACTGGAACACAAGTATCACTGTTTCGAGGTTTTATACCCTTTGCAGGAACGTAGACGTAGTGAAACGGATCGGTGGGAAATATAGCCGTTCTAAAGCGACAATTATCAGGAGTTGATTGTTTTAAATCAAAGAGAAGATAGCCATGTGGCTGCGAAGTTGCATCGTGGTAGGCTTCTTGGACAAATCGTGGATTTTCAGGGAATACTTGCCGTGCCATATGTTGAATTTGTGCACGATCACGGGGATTTTTGAAAACAACAATATAATTTGAGTTTAGCGATATATCACGTTGACCGTGGCCCTGATGAAACAGATTCTGCGAAATAAAAATTACACTCAAGTTCTTATGATGGCTACCCTTGGTAAAAAGATCGACTATTGTATTATTTGAAGATTCGCGCATCAAATCGTCAATAATTATTAATTTCACCCTATTATCATTGGAATAATCCGATGACTGAGGTAAGCCTTCACGGAATTCAATATTTTTTCCATATTCAACATAAGATGGTTGCCATTCGGAATAATAGAAAATTATTCTTTCGAAAACTGCATCACACATTTGGCCAATGTGACGAATGAATTTTTTCACAAAGAATGTCTTACCACATCGTGTAGGGCCGCAAATCATCGATGTGAAAGGATGCTTCCATCTTGTATCCATTTTATAAATAAAATCATAAATCTACGAATCACCTTCTTTTATACATTTCCCCACCTCCCACGCACACGTACACAGACAGACTGACTAATATTGTAAAGAAACTTGAAAACGAAGTTAGCTAAAAAACCACAGAGCGCAATGCAACCAGGCAAATGAGCTTGTAAGCCTGGTTGCCGCGGCCGCATTGATCAGCTGTTACCTTTGTAATATCAGCTCAGTTCTCACAGTATTAGCTTGCACCGCCGCGCGCCTCTGGCGTCCAGGAAATGAGCTAATACACTGGACGCCGCGCCTGCCCATGTCTCATATAAGCTTATTACGAGACATGGCCGCCGTGCCGCCGCCGCCACCGCCCCCTATCCCCTTCATCCTCCATCAAGTGCTTTGAAAATTTCCAAAAATATATCGTGATACTCTGGGATCTTTTTCGTGAAAACTGAATAATTTTATAATTGAGGAATATTGAATTACATGGGGGAAATTTGTCTGAACCTTATTATTATTTTATTGAAATTTCAGTTCTACAAAAAACCTGTAAATGTTTTTACATTCTTAGAAGTGTACGTTAAAAAAGAAAAAAGGAGAAATGGGTAAATAAATCTATTTATAAAACTACAATAAATCTAATTTTAATCACTATCATATACCTAAGAGTATTTACAAAATTTATAGATATTTTAATCAATTTTGATTTTTCTTTAATTTTCAAAAAGTTTTTATTTTTTTTAATGATGGCTCATCCGATACTCTCTCTATTATCATGATGTCATCATCATCATCATCACCATCGTCTTCGCCCGTAAGATCCATTACGAGCGGTGATGATGGTCTTGCGCTCCAACACGCATTAGCAGGACGTTTTCTCGAGCTGTCGGTGATGGTTGCAGCAGCAGCAGCAGCATCTTCTTTTCTCGCCTGGTCCAGGCGGCTTAGAGCTGCCTCCGAGATTCGGACGAAGCTCTGGCCACTGGGGATCTCACCTGGTTCCAAACCATCGTCATCATCATCATCATCATCACCATCATCATCCTCGGCACAGTCATCGTCCGAGGGTCCCAGAATCTCAAAAACGAGATCGTCTCCATCATACTCCTTGTAA
The DNA here is from genome assembly GCA_932178445.1 of Andricus quercusramuli. Classification (NCBI taxonomy): domain Eukaryota; kingdom Metazoa; phylum Arthropoda; class Insecta; order Hymenoptera; family Cynipidae; genus Andricus; species Andricus quercusramuli. The sequence goes on from CAKNXH010014078.1 coordinate 8,415, forward strand.
TCTGAAAAAATAAATAACAAAAGTTTTAAATACTTGCTGAACAGTGTTTATTTTTAATTTATTTTTTAAACATCAGAGAAAAATTAATACTCACTGAGAAGAATGTTAACATTTCTCGGGATTGAAATGTTCATAGTGACGACCTCTACTTGTACCCCGTTGAATGTTTCTGTTGTTGTTGTTGTTGTTGTTGTACGTTCGAGTGAGCCATCTGTAATGAAAAATAAAAAACGAAATAAGATTACTGTCCATAGACATAGACATGCGCAAACACACGCGAAAGCATACATCTTGTAACAAGTATACCAACCTATTTTCAATTATTCAAAATATGGATACATGTTCTCGTGAGAGAGAGAGAAAGAAAGCCAGAGTATTTTTGAGGACTAGATCGGACCCTTGTAACCATACGGGATCGAGTCATAATTTTCTAAAAATCGCCTTTTATTGCAAACGGGTTTAACGGTTTTAGACTCGGTAACTGTGAGGACATCGTGAAATGCGGTGCGTCTAATAGCTCTGAAATTCAATTTGATCGAATCGACCGCTCTATCTACAATCATTTCCCGAATTGTATTAAAGTTGATGAGTTTTGAGTTCTTATAGTTCAAAGTAATCCCCTTTACCTTACATTTCGTGTGAGTTTTCCCATTTTTTGAAAGCACTTGATATGCATAATACTTGGGACCTCCGGAAACAAAGGTCTTTATGTAACTTCCCTGACCGTATTCACCCTCAAGCTCATCAGTCATTTGACCCAAGAGACGACCAAGAGGAGGATTATACTCGCCAGGTTCGTCTCGACGTACATAAATGCACGAGTCAGTGTCATAGTACAGTACTCGACGTCCCAGTCGAGACAGGTAGTCGTACAATACTAGACGAGCTTGGGCTGTAGTGTAGGCGGCAATCACTACATTCGTATTTGATGAGGGTTTACAAGCCTCGGTCAAATATTTAAACGAGACACAAAGCATATCGTCATTGACAGGAGTTAAGTCAAAGACCTCTATTTCCGGATTAACGAAAAGCAGTGAAAGGTCTATCAATGAATCTATATAGCAGGATTTCATTAGATTCTCCCTTTGTCCAAATTTTCCCCAAAATGAATTTAAACAGAGTTTAGCCACTGAGCGAAGACCAGGATTTTTAGTAATTTTTTCGCGATCTAAATCAACACCCTCGATTGTCGAGTGTTCATCCAGATACGCTATTTTACTAGCCTCGTCATGACACTCGATTGGCCAACCTGAAGACTCTTGTTTTATCTTTAAAAATCTATTTATATAATCAGCAAATAAACCACCTTCCCGTGTTTCGGGATCGTACTGCACGACTTGATATTGCCATATTTCATATATAAATTTTATCTCATAGCCCATTTCCACCGCTTTTTTCAACTCATCTGACACCCAGACACCCTCAATTTGTCGCATAGCAGGCTCATGTTGACAGTCTTCCTGTTAGAGATTCACACAACAGGCATTGCAGAGTGGGAACATGAGTTTGTTATGTACTTTAACAGGGAGTACTGGGTGATAGAGATTTTGAGGCGGTAAAACACGGCATTTTATGAGTCCTTCCAAACTGTTCAAATTTTCAAAACCATCACCAACTATAGCTTTACATAAATCACCCACGAGTACGTTAGGGTGGCCCACGGGGAATTTTCCATATTTCGAGATGAAAGGATAGAGGGAACAAATATCTATATACTGTATTGTCTCACCATCCTTAATCTCGTAAAAACATGTGGTATTACCCGTACGACCACCATAAAATGCATCTCTAGGATTTAATGCGTTATCTAATAATAAGGGATGATTTTTCAGAAAATTTATCATATCCGGAGAATTTTGTTTAATTGCTTTAAATTTACATTCCCACATTTCTGTGACAATGTAACCGGCTTTTCGCAGCTTTTCGCTTTGAGCACGGGTACGTTCAAAACGTTCATCTAACGATTCCCCATTATTTAGACGTGTGTCGCGGTTGATTTTCCTACAATCGGTACACCCATGCCAGAAACAACCGTGAAACTGTAGAATATACTTATTTCCCTGGTCTTCGTAATAACCGTCGACCAGGATTCCTTCAGGTGTACGATATTCACGTGACCTGCCTGCATGTCTGATCTCTTTACCTAACTCTTTCTCGCACCACAATAACCACTCGATGGCTATGTTTGACTGGTTGTTGGCTCGTCGGTAGCCACCAGGAGGTACAATACCTATAGTATCTGGTTTCAGAAAGTTTTTCCTAAACACACGTGAACATGCCGAGGCTATCGTGACGCTTTCCGAAAAGGGGCATACATTAGCACATTTGAGAAAAATATCTCTAAATGCAATGCATGCAGCACGCAGGATAGCCACATCGTTAATGCAGTATTCGATCAGTTCTGTGTTAAAATCGAATACATACTTAGGGTCTTTTTCAAGAGTTTCGTACCAATCAAAAAACTCTTTTCTCGCCTCTACAGACATAGTGTCTGGAGAGTAAAATTCCGAAGGCGGTAGAGGACCCTTGTAGTTGATGTGGTCAGGTGTATTGAAGAGGTGGGGGAAAGTGCCCTTTTTAACTCCGTCAAACCCGAACGCTTTCGGGAGTTTGCTTAAGGGCATATGTAGATAGTTTAAACTATCTATAAATTTTACCCGACCTAGCTTCATTGATATGATACTCGTACC
>CAKNXH010014094.1:0-11118 GCA_932178445.1 Andricus quercusramuli
AATTACAGCACACAGGGTAGAAAAACAGGGCCGAAACAAGAAAATCATCGGTCAAAGTCACCATTCGACAATATTAAGAACAGTAAGAGCTTTACATTAACTTGCTATTGTTGTGGAACCAAGGGTCACATAGCAAGGGAATGTAACCATAGATATCAAAAATGTAGACACTGTAATCGACAAGGCCATATAGAAGCAGCTTGCCGAGATCAACGCAGAAAAGTACATCACCTACGGAGAGAGACAGAAGATAACAATAACGACACGAGTGAAGGGGAAACAGAAGAAGAAGCATATGAACTGAACAATATGACAGCAACCGATAATAATAATACGGTAAATCTGGATGTAGCGCGAACACCGATGTATTTGAAGGTGAGTGTTAATACGTGTGATTTGAAAATGGAAGTAGATACTGGTTCCTTTTGGAGTGTTATTTCAGATGACACTAGAAATAAATACTTCCCACGTATAGAAATCCAAAAAATTTCATTTTCAATGAACGCTTATAATTTAAAAGTAAATCCAATAGGTATTTTGCGTAATTTGAACATTTGTTTTGATAATAAAAAGTATACGTTAGATATTTTAATATTACCAGGAAAAGGCGCGATCCTACTTGGTAGGTCATGGTTACATGCTGTCGGGCTTGGGCCCTTATTCAAAATAAATAAAATAGATTTGAATATCGATCAAAAATTAGCTCAAAAAGTAGCTAAAGATTTCCCTAACTTATTTGGCTCAGGAATTGGTTGTTTTAATAAAGGTACAATAAAATTGGTATTGAAAGAAAATTCAAAGCCGAAGGCATGTAAGGTGAGACACGTACCGTATGCGTTAAAAAGTAAAATTGAAAGCGAAATAAAAAGACTAGAAAATTTAGGACATATTGAACGTGTGATAACAAGCGAGTGGGCCACGCCCATTGTACCCATCATTAAAGAAGACACAACTATTCGTTTATGCGGCAATTTTAAATTAACGATAAATCAATGTCTCGTAATAAACAGACACCCGTTACCCACAATAAACGAAATTTTTGAAAAATTATTTGAGTCGTTTTGAAGTACTCTCAGAAGTCAGTCGTTTATTTGAAAATAGGGAAAGAATTTTTAAAAGAAAAGTTTCAAAATATTTTAAAAGAAGTTTCAAAAATTTTCATTATTTTTCTATAAACTCTTTTTATGTGTGCAGATTTATTCAATAAAAGATTTTATAACCGCGTAACTGAAGTGACATTCGGAAATAGACAAGAAATGGAAGTATCTACAAGCTGTTAAAAAAAAAAAAGATGAGTTTCTAGTATATACCAAATTATATTAATTTTTACTAAAATACAATTTTTCCCCATATTTTATATAGGGTGAGGGGGGGGGGAATTTTTAGATACCTTAAATTCGCTCTGTCGGATTTAAAGAACTTATACCAGGAATTTTATTCGTAGTAGAACTGCACTCAATGCGCGTGAATGTTTTAAATTGATTTAGATGACTTCAAAGCAATCGGCAAACGGGAACATATCAACTCCTATCTAATAGAACGCTGCTTAAGGCTGGTGACCTTATCAGCATAAATCACCCACCTATTGAGACTCTCGGCTTCCTTTCTCATGTCCTTATCCCCCCTCCCCCCTCCCCCAGTAACAGAAGTTTTGGTGGGACTGACGTTACAGATTGACTCCACCATGAGACAAATCACTGCTTAATTCGGACATGATTTCGACTCGCAAAACAAATCTCGCGCATACAGGTGATAGTTGGGAGTACAATCTAAACATGAATAATACAAACAATAAAGTAGCCTCGGAAAGGACTGAAACTCGGATTGACCAAAAGCATGCACACGGTAAAAGTAAAGGTCGTGTTTCGGGCGATGAATGGAGACTGGGTGTTTGGAATGCTAGAGGAGTGAATGATCTTAAGATAAGAGAACTACGAGAAACTATGCACGTAAGGAAACTAGACATTCTTTGTGTACCTGAGACGAAGAAAAAGGGTCGCGAATTTATAAAAATAGAAAATGGGGTGTTGGAAGGCGGCTGTGAAATATGGTCAGGAGTAGATAGCGAATCACATCGTAGTCAAGGGGTTGGTTTAATTATGAATGAAAAAGCAAGTCATCATCTCATAGAGCATAATTTTGTATCACCCAGATTGCTGTGGGCTAGAATGAAGGTAGGAATCAGAAGATTATTTATCGTAGCGTGCTACGCACCAGTTGATAGCGATTCGAGGGAAGTTAAGGACGCCTTCTGGGACACTCTAAATGATACAATAAGTATTTGCGATCAAGGTGAAAGAATGATTCTGCTAGGAGATATGAACGGATGGGTCGGTGTCCAACGTCAGGATACAGATACAGAAAGGGTGCTAGGTAATTTTGGAGATCCAACAAGAAAAAATTATAACGGGGAAAAGCTAGTTAGTTTATGCTTAGAAAAGGGCCTATTTATTACGAATACTTGGTTTAGACATAAAATGATCCACATGTACACCTGGCGTAAAGGAAATAGCCACAGCATAATTGACTTTGTTATTGCGGATGAAACATTAAGAGAACTAGTTAAAGATACAAGAGTCATGAGGGGTTCCGAATGCAATTCTGATCATTACCTTTTAGTCTGCAAAATAAACTTAGGGCGGGGATGGAGAACAAAGAAAACAAAGAAAACGAAACAAACACGAATAAAAATTGAAAATTTACAGAGACAAGAACTGCAAACAGAGTTTAAAAAGAGGTTAACTGAAAGCATAGATAGGGCAACGTGGGAAGCGCTTATAAGCAATAAAGATATAGAGGGCGCGTGGACTTTATTACGGGATGTCATTGTCAAATCTGCGACCGAAGTATGTGGTACAGCGGTTGTAGGAAGAAAATCTGGCGATGCGTGGTGGAACGATGAAATTGCGGCAGCCCAAAAAGAAAAGAAAGAAGCGCACAATAAAACGCTGAACATGACAGGTCTTAGCGATGAGGAGAGAACTAGACTTAAAAATGATTACAGACACAAAAATAGGAAAGTTAAACGACTAGTCAAAGAGAGTAAAGAGAAAATCAGAACAGAAGAAGAGAATAAAATAATAAACTACTTTGAAGGAATTATGAAACTATTATATAAACAGTTGAAGGAAAGTAAAAGTACAGAGTTTGCTAGCATGAGAAACAGCAAAGGCGAAATGCTATATGATATAGACGGAATAGTAGACGCTTTGAAAGAGTCTTTCAAAGAACTATTGGGAGGTGAAAATATCGGACAACAAAACTGCGACATAGAAGATAATGCATTAGAAAACCCAATTTAAAAAATCTGTGTCACTGAGGTCAGAGATATAATTAAGAACTTGAAAAACGGTAAGGCTGCGGGTATAGAAAATATTAGCGCTGAAATGCTTAAATGCGGTGACGAGTACATACCTCACAGGTTGTGCGAATTAATAAATTTATGTATCGAGACGGGAGAAGTCCCAGACGATTGGAGAAAAGCGATTATCGTACCAATATACAAAAGAAAAGGAGATAAAAGCAACTGCAGTAATTACAGAGGTATCAGCCTACTAAGTACCGTAAGTAAAATATACTCAAAAATACTTATCCGTAGGGTAATGAAAATTACAGAAGAGAAAATATGGGAAGTCCAAAGTGGATTTATGCCAGGAAGATCATGTACGGATCAGATATTTAGCCTAAGACAGGTCGCAGAAAAAAGTTTGAGAGTAGGAAAGAAAGTCTTCTGTGCATTTATCGATCTAGAAAAAGCATTCGACACGGTAAATAGAAGTAAACTTTGGGAAGTCCTTAAAGAGTATGGAGTGAATGGAGGGCTCCTACAAGCAATAAAAACAATATATACAGGTAGTAAAGCGAGTGTAAGGGTAAATGGGAAAAAGAGTGAATGGTTCGATATTATGCAAGGTGTGAAACAAGGATGCGTTATGTCCTCGTGGCTTTTTATCATATTCATGGATAAGTGTCTTAGAACTGCCCTCTTCGACGAAAAAGGTGTAGTTCTCGAAACCGTCAAGGTACGTGGGTTGGCTTTCGCAGATGACAAGATTGTTATGGCAGAATCAGTCGAAGACTTGCAAAGAATGTTGAATAAACTTAATACAAGCATGAAGAACATGGACCTCAAAATTAACGTGAATAAAACGAAAGTCATGGTGTTTGAGGGAAAAAGTGAGAAAACAATATGCAACATAGTTCTAAATGATGAGAAATTAGAACAAGTTGACAAGTACGTATATCTAGGTAGTCTATTCACTAACGACGGAAAAATAGATAGGGAATTAGATAGGCGCATAAATAAGGGTAAGCAGGTTATCGGTAGAGCAAGGTCCATCCTCACAAATAAAAACATATCAAAAAAAGCTAAAATGGCCATACATAACTCTATTTTCGTACCGACTGTACTATACGGTAGCGAGACATGGACCTGTCAAGAAAAAGACAGGAGTAAAATCAACGCGATCGGCATGAAACCTCTGCGCATAATATGCGGGAAAACACTGATGGACAAAGTACGAAACGAGACAATCCTCGAAGAATGTGGTACAGGGGAGACACTCGTTGACATATGGGAAAGAAATCAGCTAAGGTGGTTCGGACATCTTGAAAGAATGAAAGATGAACGACTGACCAAGCAAGTGTATAAAGGTAAAGTAAATGGCAAAATGCCCAGAGGTAGACCGCCGAAAGAATGGTTAGAATCTGCGTATAAGACACTAATACGAAGAGACATAAGAAGCCATAGAAATACAAGAGCCTGCATGAAAAAATGCATGGACGTGAATGAAGCTAGAGTAGTATGCCAGGACAGAAATATGTGGCGACAAATAGTTTATAAACAGAGTGACAATAGAGTGAATGATGCCTGAAACGAAGACCTTGGATACTAATGGGCCCAGGTGGGGAACCATACATAATAATTTTGTGAGGCTCCTCACTTGGGGTGATCGCTAGAGAGATTGATCAGCAACCTGGGTCGGAGCAGTGTTGCGGAGTGAACGTGTAATTTATATAAATAACACGAGAACTCCAGATCAATCTAAAACATCTATACATAACACCTACATACCCATCCACCCTATACCCATATACCGATCAACCTCATACCTATATACCTATTTCACTACTTTCCAACCGAACAAGTCACGCCTACCCCGGAAGGGAAAAGGCTTAATGGTATAATAATAATAAAAACAAGGTGGTAAAAAAATTAGCCAAATTGATCTGACACATGCGTACATGCAGATACCCGTACACCCAGACTCGCGAGATATGCTAACAATAATTACGCACATCGGCCTATATCGATATGCGAAATTAACAGAGGGAGTTGCTTCGGGCCCAGGGGAATTTCAGAGAATAATGGAAGATTGCTTGAGAGGCATGGGAGGACAAACAGCTGTTTACCTAGATAATATATATGTCACCGGTAAGAATGACAAAGAACACATTGATACATTGTATAAAGTTTTAGAGCGGCTAGAAGAATATGGGTTCAAGGTAAATGTAAGAAAGTGCGATTTCATGAAAGAAAAGATAGAGATTCTGGGTTTCTTAATTCGAAAAGGTGAATTATGTACGTCGCAAAAGAAAGTAGATGCTATAATTAACGCGCCAATACCAAAAAATAAAAAGCAGCTGTTATCGTTCTTAGGGCTTGTAACTTATTACGAACGTTTTTTGCCGGATCGCGCGCATCACTTAAAACCGTTGTATGATTTAACAAAAAATACAGAATTCATATGGAATACCGATTGTGACAAAGCGTATGAGTGGTTAAAAAATGAGATTGTATCCGCTAAGGTTTTAACAAATTATGATCCGACACAGGAACTTGTACTGGCGTGCGATGCTTCAAAATACGGACTCTCCGCAATCTTATCACACCGTTACGAAAATGGCGAAGAAAGACCTATTGCATTTGCGTCAAAAGTTATTCCAAAAAAAGAGCTAAATAGAGCCATCATTGATAAGGAAGCTGGCGCCATAGTATTCGGATTTAAAAAATTCTACGATTACGTATACGGCAGAGAAATAATTCTAAAAACAGACCACAAGCCTTTAGTATACATCTTTGGATCAAACCAAGAAATACCGTTAACTGTAGCTAGTAGACTTCAACGATGGGCCTATTTCGTATCTCACTTTACATATAAAATCGAATATATCAACACGAAAAAGAACGGTAATTGTGATGCACTCTCAAGGTTGCCAATCGAGGATAACACGCCGATTTTTAATAAAAATTTTCGAGTAATAAATCATATAGAACAAGAATTAAAAGTAATAAATGCAAAGGATATCGCCAAAGAAACGTTAAAAGATAAAACGATTAGTAAAATAATTAAATTTGTAAAAGACGATTGGCCTGAACAAGAAAATCTGTCCGAAAACGAACTAAAATACTATGCGAAAAAAGATGAATTATACGTGGAAAAAGATTGTCTAATGTGGGGGTATCGTGTAATCGTACCTGAAAGCTTGAGAGTGCAAGTGCTAGAAGAACTTCATGATTCCCATTTCGGTAGCGTAAAAATGAAAATGAGAGCAAGATCATACGTTTGGTGGCCCAAAATTGACGCGCAATTAGAGGAATTAGCAGCTACGTGTAAAATTTGTATACAAGATCGCAAAAATCCACCAAAAGCGCCACTAAACCCTTGGCCATCGCCGAATAAATGCTGGAGTCGGATACACAGTGATTTTTTAGGACCGATCCATGGCCATATGTTTATGGTTACTGTAGATGCATATAGTAAATGGCCAGAGGTAGTAGATATGAAAACAAATACGCAGGTTGATAAAGTAATAGATCAGTTTCAGAAAATATTTTCACGTTTTGGGTTACCAAACCATCTAGTAACTGACAACGGGCCCCAGTACGCAAGTAATAGTTTTAAATTATTTGTGGAAGAAAATGGAGTTAAGCACACATTGTCAGCGCTATATCATCCAGCCACAAATGGCGCCGCAGAAAATTTTGTCGGTACATTCAAAAATAAAGTAAATAAAATGATCAAATCCGGAAAGAAACTCGATGAGGCTATTGAAAAATTTTTGTTTGACTACAGAAGCACAGAGCATTGTTCAACAGGGCGATCACCAGCGTGGATGATGTTCAAACGAGAATTGCGAACTAAACTCGATTTACTAAAACCAAATGTTGCGGTTAAAATCGACCAAACACAGTTACAACAGACCCTAAGTAGAAAAGGATCACGTAACGTTCAGTTTAAAAAGGGGGAGAAGGTTTGGGTTAACAGCTACTCGCATAATTCAGATAAAAGAATTCCAGCGATTATCACCGCTCAGTTCTCACCTGTAAATTTCGAAGTTGAGACTTCACCCGGGAGATTCTTGAAAAGACACTTAGATCAAATAATAAAATATACAGAAAAATTAAACTCAAACACGAATAGCAACAATCCCGGAAAGTCTCAACACGAAATAGTTGCAACTAGATCTTCCAAGCGCTTATCAGATAAGCGAGCAAAACTGTTAACTTGAACATGTAAAAGGGAGAGAAAATTGTAATGTATTGGCGATTGAATGACTGTGAGTGTCTGATAGAGGGATGGGGGGACATGTCTACCGAAAACAGCAGTGTTAAACCGAGCGTATTCGAGAGCACACGTTTGGGCATTGTTGTACCACTGTTCTACTATTTTCCTTTAATAAATACTTTATTATTAGTGTAATGAAACTCTTGGTGTATTTACTCAATACATAACAGGTCTCAATTTTAAATCTTCCAAATTAATTAAATTTCAAACGTTAATAAATGAAATTGCAGAATTTTGTATTGTAAAACATACAAGCTTCATAATTTCTAATAGTGAATGTTTCAAATGAGGAAATATTTAATTTTCAAGATGAAGGACTTGAATTTTTAACACTCAGAAGAATTAAAATAAGAAGTTCAAGAATAGCTTTGGCAGTTTCTTTTTCAATTCAATTTTTAAGATTCACAATCATACATTTTTCAATGGTAACGACTCTCAATTTAAAATTCGTCAATTTTGAATATTTGCAATGAACGTATCTTCAACATTATTATTATGTGAGAAATTGTAGGCGACGCAACTGCAACGTGTTCGTTATCCACACATACTCCTTCTATCCCAGAAGGCAAGCAAGAATCGTACGCGGCAGACAGTACAGTTGTAGATGAAAGTTCCACCTCTGGATACTTTTTCAGAGCTACTAATTTTTGTAGAATGTTATGAGGAACAGTGTTGATGGACTGGATAAAGTGATCGCAAAGGAACAGCCTCTTGCATCCAGCTCGCGATGGACTGACCTTGCGGCTGGCAAGTCGGGATTTTTTTGATTTCGCTAAGAAATGAAACTTTCATGCCTTGAAGACAGCCGATTATGAGAACTACAAGATGGACTTAGTAGCCTTAGTACAGTCGGCTCAGCTCGAAAAGAATTGCTTGATATTTCGCCCGTTTTTCTTCCTCCTCTGTGATAATATTACCATTCATCCGAGAGAGGCCGATTGTGGGTGGCACTGCGCGATACTGGTGTCGTAACCGCATAATTCGTTACATTGAGAAGTTAGCCCAAAGCAGCGTGGCTGACTGCAAGAGCCGGAGCTCTTGGGCGATGGAGTTGCCACATCCCTACGCCTTTATGTTTATTATTAGAAATAATAATAATTCCTGAATGATGATAATAATAATGATTTATAATAATAAATGATATCATAATAATTATTATTATTATCATCCTAATTATAAATACTAATAATCTTATATGTTCTGCAAACTGATGTTCAAGTCAGCTAAGAAGATAGTAATGTTATGAAGGTATTAGGTATAAAATTGGTGGAAATATAAATTTATGGAAATATTTTAAATCGAGATTTTTACAGTAACTTGCTGGTGACTTTTGATAACTTTGATAACCGTCCTGCTGTCATCTGAATTGTGCTCGAAATTGTTGTGCATGTCTTTCTATGACTTCTTCAGGTTTGTTAGCCCTTCAGCCGTAAAGGTTATCCCTCTGCGCTCCAGCTATTGAAATTTCAGCAGGGCTGTTGTGATAAATACAGTGCGTGCTTAAAATTTCTCGTGGGCGTTTCTTTCAACGTAGGTTCAAAATCAACTTGAAAAAATTTTTTAAAAGAATACTGCATCCTTTGATCGACATCTTCATGAAGCTGAAGGATCTAACTGGATTAATGCTAAAGGCCGCTCAAAGGGCCAAACTCAAATGAAATTGGCGAAAATTCGATTTCTCCTCGCATCATTATGAAACTTCGTACAATGGGAGAGGGGGGGATTAGGAGTCGTTGATTTCGAATTTGATGTCAAAAGTTACAAAATGAAATGGTGGGTCCATTATAACAGCAAACATTGTTACATTTTTACACGTTTGTCTGGGGACTGCACGAAGGAAAAAGATCAGTATTAATCACAACACGATCAGTACAAATTTTTACAACGTGAATCTTCAGTACATTTCACAAGATCTTCAGTTAAATCTGCAGATACTGGAAGCTAGGTGAAATCTACAGAAAATCAGTAGACTCAATCCATTTTGTTGTAAATTTTACAGATTCTTTTACTGCGCGTGGCATGAAATGTTTTTTGGGGTTGCCGATTTCAAATTTTTTGATTCCATTGAAAACATTCTTTAATCAAAATCCCTGTATTATATCTTACAGTTGTTGATACTGGGATAACAAGACAACTAAGCCAAATATCAGTAGGGACCTGGACTGGGGATGGCAGTCATGGTGCGGGATCTAGCAGTCAAAGTTCGTATATTATAATGTTCTTAAATAAATTATTAAAAAATCATTCAATAAATACAAATTCTTATAGGAAAATTGATTGTACATATTTCTCCCCTAAAAAAATGCTGTAACTTCTTCCGTTTTCAAAGTCAACCTGAAAAATCCGTTAAAGAAAACAAATTTCTGCAAATTTATTGCAATTTTTCAGTTTCAAAAATGTATCGGAAGTTGTCTTACAAGGAAGTTATCCCAGGTGCTTGTCGCTGATTTGATTCTCCCTGATAGATGTTGTAGTACCCAAAAAATTGAGCGACATGTATTTTTTTGATCGGTGGAAAAACGCTTTCAGGGTTCACGTGATTTTCTCAAGCGAGAAAAAAATCAAGGGGGTGAACCACCCCCACATATTTTTAAATTTGTGCTAAAAATTACTAAAGTCACAGGAAAAAAATTGAAAAAAATATACTTTGCACTTGAGAGGAAAATAAAGTTGACGTGTTTTGCCAAAAAAAATATGAACCAATTAACAGGGGTAGCTACCCCTGAACACTTCTTATTTTGTATCTATGATAATATATACTTTCAATACACAAAAAAAATTGGGAAATTATTTTTATAACGGAGGAAGTGAACTTTCTTCGTTATGAAACTATTTTCCTAATTGTCTTCGTGTATGAAAAGTACATATTATCATAGACAGCAACTAAAAGTGGTTAGGGGTAGCTAGCCCTATTATTTCTTTTCTTTTTTTTTTTGGCGAAACACGTCAACTTTATTTTTGTCCCAAGTGCAAATTATATATTTCAAAAATTTGTCTCCCATGAATTTAGCAATTTTTAGCACACTTAAGAATACGTAGGGGTGGTTTGCCCCCTTGTAATTTTTTTATTCATGTTGCATGGACTCTATTTTACTTCCTTTGTTATGAAACTAATTTCCCATTTTTCTTTGTGTAAGAGAAGTATATATTATCATAGACACCAACTAAAAATTGTTTAGGGGTAGCTACCCCCATTAATTGTTTGAATTTTTGTATTCATTTTGGACACCTGGGGTACCTTCCTTGCTAGTAGGGGCTTCACAGAAGTCGCCTCTATATGAAAAATACCCGTTTTTCACATTCATCGGGGTTATTGTGCAAAATACAGTGCTTGTCTTAAATTCTTAGTAGACATTTTTCCTTTGAAGATTTAAAAGCCAATGTAAAAAATATATGAAAAATACTGCATCCAACGTGGCGCATCATTAAAGCTAGTTCAAACGTGTTAAAATTAACTGACTTTAGGATTATATTTGAGCTTTCTTTATTCCGGAACTTTTGAGATTCGCTGAAAATATGCTTCAATAAAAATCCCGATATTATATCTTAC
>CAKNXH010014142.1:0-12973 GCA_932178445.1 Andricus quercusramuli
ATTTCGAACTTTCGTCGAAACAGCTCCTGCAGTGCAATTAAAATATAAAAAGTTATTAATGCGATTTAATCAATAATTTTCAACTTTGAGGATCCGATCCTTCGTATCCTGTTGAGTTCCCCTCAAGCCACTCTTAGGAATCGATATACGAATGTTCATGTCTGCAAGGTACGCACCATCACATGTTCTGCCGAAGAACTGTTTCCCATTAATTCATACCATTATAATGATTACTACTGAAAAATGAGTCCTAAACCATTTAAAAATTTTCCCCTAGAATGCAAGAATGCTCTATGAAAGTTCAGATTCTTTTAATTATTATGGAAACTATAAATATCCTACGATTTTTTACATATCCGAGACGTAGGGACAAGTTCATGGATAGAAAGATACAAAAATTGTCTCGGGATGTCATGCCAAACTTCTTAATTTGATTGTAGGGTAACGACATCAATAGCGAGCCACACAAAGTTACCTATTGTTTGAATTACCTTTATATGTACGTTTTTTCATAAGGAGCATGGGTCACTATTAGTCTCGTTATACATATTCAATTTTTCGCCGCAATTAGTGAGCCGTGTCAAGAATATGCTATATATAATAATAATAATAATAATAACCCCATCGCCCGAGAGCTCCTGCTCTTGCAGTCAGCCGCGTTGCTTTGGGCTAACTCCCCAATGCAACGAATTATGCGGTTACGACACAAGTATCGCGCAGTGCCACCCACAATAGGCCTCTCTCGGATGGAGGCCATGGTTCAGTTGGGAGTGGCAATAGGAACGAACCGAGGCGACGACCAGGCAATGACCCCGGACAAACGCGAGAACATCGATTTAAATGGTCGGACCAACTCAGGAGGGACCTTCTTACCTGTTGGCAAAGAAGCTCACCGGCGCGGAGAGGATTCATGAAGAGGTTGCATGACCGTTGGGGCAATATGCACCCGGAATATGCTCATAAAACGCCTCAGTATTTGAGAGATCAGGTATCCTTCTTGCGAAAAAACGGATATGAAGCTGTTTATCAACAGGAAGAGGAGCAACATACTCCAGCGAACATTCCACCCGTTCCAGCAAGACCACCTTTGCAGATAGCCGATAATGTCAACATGAGAAGTAGGAGATCTATCCACCAAAAAGTCTTCCTCAGGATGGACAAATTAGCTGAAGCTAATACTGCTCTCCGCGATTTGCTCCCCGAAGATGTTAGTCTCTGGAATCTGAACTGTGTAGTTTACGAGAAGGCGGTCTCCCTGCTTAGCGACGATAGAAGTAACGAAACTTCGGTACGTCTGAGTAAGACACGCGAGCGTATTGCACAGCTTCAGTTCAAAATTGAAACGGCGAGACGGCATGCATCAAATGTTCAGTGCGTGATTAGCTACATGACAGCAAATAAAAAGTTCACTCCAAAAGTTAGGGCACTTGCTCGAAACTTGAGGAAAGCAAATCACACGCTGAACAAGTGTAAACTGTCGACCATCAAGCAGCACTGGACGCAAAAATCTCTTTCAACAGCGAAACAGCGCCTTGAACGGCGAGTTAAGTGGATTCAGGAAAATTCCACCTTTTCTACTAATCCTTCCCGTCTGTTCAATAAAGCGTCATGTGTAGTTAAAAATCCGCCTAGTCGAGAAGAGATTCAAATCTTCTGGGAGCAAGTATATGGAGATACTTATCAGCTAAATGAAGACGCATCCGATATATCACTCTTTCGTAACTTTTGCCAAAGGCAAAGGTTACAAGATCCAGAGGAAGAGTGTCCACTAATTACTGCTGAAGAAGTGAAGAAAGTTATCGCTAGAACTAAGAACTTTTCGGCGCCAGGGCCAGATAAAATCAACAACTTTTGGTGGAAGAAGTTTACTTCTACGCACCAACATCTAGCTCGTATATTTACTACTTTCTTAAACGGAGAACAACCCGTCCCGCAGTGGCTAGTGGAAGGACGCACGGTATTGATCCCTAAGGCCGGAGATTTGTCATGTCCAAAGAACTACAGGCCCATAGCTTGTTTAAACACCAGCTACAAGCTATTCACTGGCATCCTCAAAGAGAGGATATTCACATCTATCGAGCCGGTATGGAGTGCAATAGTCGAACAACGTGGATGCAAGAGAGGGCTGGCAGGTTGCAGGGAGAACCTGTTAATAGACAGGTGTATTACCCAGGACTCGATCAGGTATCGACGCAATCTGTCCATGGCTTGGATTGATTACCGTAAGGCATTCGATAACACGAACCATAAGCTTCTTATCAAGCTCCTTCAGTGCATGGAGGTGCATCCAAAAATAGTGAGATGCATAGAAGAGCTTATGCTCTTGTGGCGGACAAGATTTGTCATAACATCTGACAAAAGACAAGTGACTACAAGCTTTGTCACATATAAGAGGGGGGTCTTTCAAGAAGACTCTCTAAGTCCGATACTTTTCTGCATTTCCCTCTTGCCTCTATCTATTGTGCTCCGAGGCAAAAGCTCTGGATACCTATGTGGCCCGCCGAGCAGAAGAGAATATAAGTTCAACCACCTTTTATACATGGACGACCTTAAACTCTTTGCTTCCTCAAAAAAGGACCTTAACATCCTTGTAGATGCGGTAAATAGGTATTCTAAAGCGATTGGCATGAGCTTCGGACTGGACAAGTGTGCCTGCGTCCACCTACACCAAGGAAGACTAGAAACTACATCATCCAGTGACGATCAGGATGTTCAACTCATAGGCGGAAATACCATTCAATATCTTGGTATTGGAGAAACATATACATATCTTGGAATACCGCCAGCGGAAACCCAAAATGTGCATAACTTGAAAACGGCCCTTGGAAAAAGGTATCGCCAAATTCTCAGAAAAATTTGGGCTTCCGAATTATCTGGAAAGAATAAGATCCAGGCGACCAATATGCTGGCCGTTCCTATACTGCTCTACACGTTTGGTGCAGTAAAATGGAACGTCGATGAGCGATGAAAATTCAACAACAGCTTTCAGTAAATTTGTTATATAAGTGTCACGATGATAGCCTTTAACTTTATAACGTTCCCAAAACTTCAAGAAATCACGATGAATTGACTCACCACTTTGTTCTGACCAAAAATCTAAGCCGTTATTTCTTGCAATGAACTGGAAACCTTCTTTTACATGTGCAAGAATTACGTGAATCTTTAGTGTTTCTGAAAGCTTCTCAAGACTTTCCAAAGCTTTCTTTAGTTCTTCAATATAGTTATCCAGTGAAGATCCTACTTTCCCAGAGGTAAGACAATAATTCACCACCTTATCCATGGCTTTAAAAGCGGCAATATAAGGTATAATTTAAAAAATACCTACCTCTTTACATATTTCGGGATCTTTGAGCCTATCTGACTCTTTCAGTAATTTTCTACACGCATTGCCAGATTGAGTTTGCACGGCCACAATACAGCTTTTTCTCGGCCTAACAGGGGAACCAAACCTTGCCAAAATAAATGGTTTAATCAATATATCGATGAATCTTCGAATAGAAAAAACAATATTAACAATAAATAATACATACACACTCATTTTCTTCGACTCGAAGTTAAAAAAACGAATTACACGTATATACTCAAATGCTCTACTCTGCTAACCATGAATGCGCATAGCATAAACACGAAAGCGTCCATAACTTGCGAACCCGATCACTTAGGATTTTCAGGTTGACATTTTTTTCACCTAAAAACAATGTAGAAACTTTCTGCGTTAGCCGATTTTGGATCCATTTTTGGACCACTTTTGCAGGCTTGGGGAACACTGTGGACCGTTCAAAAAGGTACGACAAATTACTTTGTAAAGCCAGAAAACCCATGAAACGGGTGTTGACACGTAATTCTAGAGATGTCCCAGTGTCAAAATAATCCTCCAACTTAATAAGCATCAAAAAATCATTTTTCAGCTCTACAATAAAAGAATCTAGTTCTTTTGAAGAAACTAATGAAGTTATGCCTTCCACTTCTTGGAGTGCTCTAAAAGCTCTTGGAACGCACAAATTTCCAAACAAGGCATCTCCTGATCTGCGGTAATTGTTTATCCTTTTTTTTATTTATATTTATATACATGGATAAACACTACACGACTTTCGCTTTTAAAACTCAGATTTTTATTTGTCTTCATACCTCTGATCGGGAGCGTTTGTTAGTGGAAGAACATATAAGATTTAAAAAATCAACACAAAATTTGACAAAGAGTAGCATGCGTAAATCTTACGAACTTTTCCTTATTTTGCTGACTTTTTAACGATGATTTCAGTGTTACTTCTCTATCTCTTTTTTACTGTCGCGTTTCATGTAACCTAAATCAATTAATTGTAATTTAATCTCTATATTTTCTTTAAGGGCATTTGCCATAAACGAACAAGATAATCTGTGTGTAATATTAATATGCTGATTACTTCAAAACTGTCTATTCTGAATTACCTAATGACAACTTCTTGAACACCAATATGGTTTTAGTTTTTTTTTAAGTTTTCTTCAAGTTCTGATTCCCACATTATGCGCGAAACATTAAACTTTCCTTATACTCTATTACACAATTTAAGGTAGGGATGCATCTCACCTATTTCAATAAATCTCATCCATAACAAATCTGATACACAAGTTCGGGGCAAAGTTGGCACAAAAATAAGTAGTGTTCGAATCCACAGCGATTAAGAATTTCAGTAACGCTATAACGTACGATTCTAAGTACGCGGAGAAAAATATAATTCAAAAATCAGCTTGCGTTCTTCCCGGCTCCTTCATAGATTTCCTTAATAAAACGCCGTAAGATTTTACCATACCCTTTTCCTCCTGGAAACGTCTGACTATATACAAAAGGGTCCATATCATCTCACATGCGGCAAGTCTCTCTGCGGCAAGTCACATCTGCGGCATGTTATACCTGCAGCATGTCACATCTACGTCCTGTCACATCTGCGGCATGTCTCATCTGTGGCATGTCACATCTGCGGCATGGCTCATCTTTGGCATGTCACAACTGCGGCAGCAACCTAGCGGAAAGAATTCGACCAATATTATTTCTGTGGCCAGTCACAGGGGTGCCTTTCCGCCCCCCAGGGGCGTTGAAAGGAGGTGGGGGTGTGACCTTACATTATTTCTGTGTATCTGTGACTAATGACATGTGTGCCTTCCTACCCCCCACGAGACGTTAGAAAAAAGGTAGGGGTGTGACCTTACATTATTCCTCTGACCAGTCACAGGGTTGCCGTGAGAGATGCCGAGCAAATGTCAATTTTACTGTGAGAAATGCCGCGTGCGAGAGAAGCTGCTGGATAGAGATGCCGCAGTTGTGACATGCCGCAGGTGTCACATGCCGCAGGTCAAATGCCGCAGGTGTGACATCCGTAGGTGTGACATGCCGCAGGTAACATGCAGAAGATGTGACTTGCCGCAGAGAGACTTATCGCATGTGAGACGATATGTCCCCTATACAAAGTCCCTTATATGTAAATGTTGATATCTCGGGAACGCACAATTTTTTTTTCCTAGATAACTAATCACTACTCAAGCTCCTTTTGAAAATTATATTGCAATTCTTAATTTTACTTATGAATTCGTATCAGACACGAGAATCCTAGAAAACGATTCCGTATTGATTCCGTATTGACGACTCACCGGACCGTGAACTTGATGAATTTTACAAAGAGAATCGCCAATATTTGAAGCAAACAGCTAGAAATACTCAGCTTGGTAAATAATTTCTATGATTCTGGAACTATTTTATTAAATTTCTCAGTTCGAATATGTCTTTATGTATTTCAACTCTTACTTAGGCTATACGGATTATGAGCAACAATCCTTACTTAGGCTATACGGATTATGAGCAACAATCGCTGAAAAAATTTACTGACATTAAACAAGAGTTGAAAATAATAAATTCGAAATTGGATGAACTTAAGATTGCAAACGGGTTCAACAGAATTTTTCGGCTCAGAGGCATGTCCCTCATTACCCATTCATGATGAAAAAGAGTTTGAAAGCCTGGAAGGAAGACTTGAAGAGCAAAATTTCTTTGATAAAATGGTAAGAATTTTAACGAGCTAATTATTCTTAATTACCATAAAGATAGCAATCAAATAGTTGTTTGGAAAAAGTTTTATATTTCAATGCTAGAGAGAATTAGGTCTTAAATCGATACAGGATAAGAAACATATCTCGTCAGGTCGAAAAGTTTTCCCAAATATTTATTATATAAAAGAAAGTATCAAAATAACCTGTGTTTGTTCGCGTGGCAAAAAAAAATTCTAAATATGTCGGATAGTATAATTTCCTTTAAACGTTCTATACGTAAACTAAGCCAAGGAGTTTTCTTACAACTCGCAGGAATCACGGTTGCTATCGTGGTCCTCTTCAAGGTATCTATTTAGATTCTAGTGGCAATCCTATTTTTTAAACTCTGCGAGGTTTTGTTGGTTTCTAGATATTACACTGATAGAAATAAATTCGCGGTACAGCAATATTTATGATTAAATGAACCCTATTTTATTGCTGGTATAGATACAGCCATACAGGATGTCTGTTCTGGCCATCCGATTCCTGTTGCTTATGAAGGCAGACGCGCAGGCGCGAGAGAGATGCGCCTGTTGTAAACAAAACAAACCGAGTCGGGTAAATCATTCATACAAGGGGTATTGCTAAACGTAAACATTTTAAAGGTAGTTGACTCAGGTAAAATGTTTATAGAATTACACATTTCATATAATAGCAACTCATGTCTTACAGCCTTGTACCACAAATATAAATAAGTTGTATTTACCATATTTCAGTAAGTGCCTTTCATACTCTTTGTGATTGAATTACACGTATTATATTATAAATATACTCGTAATTTTTCAGCCTACGGTCGTATGGTTAAATCAGCGCAACCATTTCTATCAGTGTACCTTCTTCTCTTCACGGATCTTAATTTCATCAAGACTTTATTACTCTATAGGTTGGCTTGAATGATCACAGAATAGGTTTTCACTTCTCCAAATACAGGCTTAAATGTGCAATTTGGCCTTTTTAAACAACAGTTACATTTTTTACTTCACAAGAATCTTATTCTCGTCTTCTGTGTAAAGTAGCGAAGAAAGAACCAGAAAAACTTTTTAGAAAGTGTTGTGTGATTTCATGCCTGAAAGAATAACTTTGAAGCAGTTGAAACTTTATAGATAGTATGGTTTTCAACACACTGTTTCGCATTAAGCCCATGTAGCTAATATTGCATTGTTTTAACTTTCCACTAGCTTAACAGACACTGATATATGAGTTTGAGTAAATATTATCTTTTAATGTAGAAGACTGGATACCATACCCCTGTTTGTCATCAATAACCTCATGACAAACAGGCTCTTGAGCAATCTACCTTGATCCTCCTTACTGCTATCGCTAGCTTTTATCTTTAGAGACTTGTTATCGGCACCCAGTAAAACAAAAACTGATTCGGGAGAATTGCGGCGAATTCACATGTTTAAATTCACCCAAATTGTGCTTTCTGATTCCTTGAAACGAATGAGGCCAGCGCGAATTGAATGCGTGTCAATTAGCCTTAATTCGTGGTCAAGGTCATTTCGAAAAAAATTAATAAAAATTGCATGCCTTATATAAGTCCAAAAGGTGACCACTGAGCTACGAAACTCATTTATATATCCTAAACTATACGCCCTAAGCGTTGGTTATATCTTGAGAATTCGATTGAATGGGTCAGTCTTTAACTGCATTCGCGCTGGCGAATTCTGGCTAATTGAGGCTTGCCGGAAAATTTCGCGAATAAATTGGCGGAAACTGAAATTAATTCGTGCTGACTTATTCAAATGAATTAGGTCCTCTAAAAAATTTTCGCTGAATTCGGGCGAATAAGATATTTGAAGACTATATTACTTTTCACGAATTAACACGAGTTCACCACTAGCTCCAATTCGATATTGTCGTAAAGCAAGATTCACGGGGTCACCTAGCGAATTCTTCTGAATTCAACCCAATTAGTTTCTTTTCACTGGGCACTCTCGTTACCCTTAGTAATTTCGCCCATCCACCAGTGCACAGGCTCCTTTGGATATCCCCCAGTAATTGCTATGATATATACGCATAGTAATCCTTCTCAACTATTCTCGTATTGTCGATAAGCAATGTTCTTCCCTAGTTGGAACTCTGAGAGATGCTTCTTCGAGTAGACATCCACTTACTTAAACTGAATTGAGTAAGAACATTAATGACTACATCCTTCGCGATTTGTCCAGTTGATGTCACTGCCCGTGTTCTTGTCATCGTCTCGATAACTTTTGAATTGATGGTTGCTCGTGGTTAAGGAAACAGTTGTTCCAGCGCCTCATTTATTATATCTACCGCTGACATGTTTCTCGCTGTCCCACATTGCCGCTGTATGGTGACGCTTGGATTATTATGTGGAATATTATCACTACTGTCATTATGTTTTGAAAAAATCGAAAAATTATTACTCAGCAAAATCAGATGTAGACGTGTGGGAAAATTTATCGCACTGACGAGAAATGTTACATTTCATAAATTTTTTTTCAGTAATTTGTTACTTAGGTGTATTGTGGCATTCCAATGGCATTCGTAAAATGCTAGAAGTTCATTGATATATTTCAAATATCGTGTGCGAGAGGAAAGCCAAATCGTTCAATATTATGCATCGCCACAGTGCCCTGTGGCAGTTTTGAAGCAAACAACCCTGTTTCCTATTTCTATTCGTGCATTATTATAATCCGCAACTTGGATTGTTTCATGAAATACTTTTCGTGATCTGTAATAACCGATTTTTGATTTAACATAACAAATTACAATGCCTGGTGTACACTATCCACTGAACGATACCCTAACTTGTGAAAGAAAATGGGCAGAACCCTGGCGGACCGGCCGAACGCAAACATTACGCTACAGCGTAACGGTAAAGTAATGCTAAAGTAATGGTAAAGTAATATGGCATTATAATTAATAAAGGAAACAAAATTAATATGCAAACTGTTGCAATTATAATAAAACGTTGAAATTTACGTTCAACGGTCATGCCGCAATTGCAACAAGTTGCTTTTGCAGCATTACAAAATAAAAAAACATAGTGACCGTCATTACAGTCGGGCCCCTGCATATTGGCAACCCGCTAACGTGGCTTTAAGTGGGTTGCCAGTCTGCAGGGACCCGACTTGCATGACAGCCACTTTGTTTTTTTATTTTTTAACGCTGAGAAAGCAACCCAGATAACAATCGTGCGAGGCACGTTACCCGCACGGTATGCGAGGCACGCCGTGCCTGCAGGATGCGAGGCATATGCGCTGCACTGTGTAAAGGGCACGCACGTGCGAGGCATATGAGTCACA
The DNA here is from genome assembly GCA_932178445.1 of Andricus quercusramuli. Taxonomy (NCBI): domain Eukaryota; kingdom Metazoa; phylum Arthropoda; class Insecta; order Hymenoptera; family Cynipidae; genus Andricus; species Andricus quercusramuli. Next base: position 9,333 of record CAKNXH010014142.1, read on the forward strand.
CTTCGTGATCGGCATGATTTGCATAGTTTTCAATATTAATAATCATTTTTACTATAATTTCAACTAGCATTGTTGTTAAAATGGTTCATTCATAAAAATTGAAACATTTCCAATTTTATCGAAATCATAAATTAGGAAATTTGTATTATTAACATTATTGATTGCATTTGTAAAATTGTTTGATGTGCAATGTATTTTATTTATTTTAAAACTATAATGCGCACGTGTATCACACGCTATTTTTTGCAACGGCCGTCCGAAAACGTTGTTTTAGGAGGAGGTAACGAAAAACACTAATTTTATATTGCATAGAGTGAAATAAAAATTTGTTCGAGTTGAATCTAAATTTATTTCAAGAAGATACCAACGCCAGTGTTCAAAGTTACCTATGCCAGTGTCTAAAGTACCTTATTTTGAAAGTGCGCATGCGCATCTTTTTCACCAGTTGCTAAAGTAAGCCATCTTCAAACTGCGCATTCGCGAAAATTGTTCGCACACAGTCTGCTCCAATAAGTTCATTTAGGCACAATTTAGAAGTATGCAAATGTCAAGTCAATTTTTGAGGTGGGTATTGCCAAAAATAATTTAAAAAATTATTACACCAAGCAACATTCTTACATCGCAGTGTAATAATTTTTATAATAATAATATTATGGAATTTATTATTTTTCAACTTTAAATATTTTTTATTTGCGTAACTTCAATTTGTAGTTTGAATTTCATGTTTTGTATTGTGTACAGTTTAAAATCAAATTCGTAAGGAATTTAAAAAATGCGTATTTAAAACTAACGCGCTGTCGTTGAATAATACATATGGCGTAGCAGCCGTCGTCGATCCAACGGAAATGCCCGACGCGCCACGAGTGTCTCCGCGACTTCTATGGCGTCTTCTCGTCCCACTGTCTTGTCTGAGCATTTTGCTTCGTTTCAAATCATTTCTCGAGTTTTCTTAACGGATTTCATTTTCTCTGTGTTTTCATCGTTTCACGCGTAGTACGCTGTCGAGGCACGCAGTAACCTGCAAAATCCGCGGTCTTGCTTGTCTAGCTTCCCGCAAGCACCCATTCCGTTGGCGGTTTTATGTGGTGACTTTAGTGGATTTCGTGAATTTAAATGCACGTGAATAGTGTTTATTTTTTTCATCGTCTGTGTCACTATTCAATATCGTGAATAGTGTTTATTTTGTTCAACGTATTTGCTAGAGCCCATTCATTTAATTAGGGACGTCGACACTTTGAAGTGTCCAGATCAGAAGAATGTGAATGATAACCTTTCAGTCCCAAAGATATAAGTTGGAAAAATTAATTTCCAGGACATGTTGTATCCAAGCAATCACATTGCTCGAATTTAAATAAATGCTTCGAATAAAATTAATTTATTTTCAATTTTACGAGTAACAATATCATTTAAATATAAGAATTATCCTTCACACTGCAATCGCATTTTGCCCGCACGCGTGCGAGTCGCACGGCGTGCGAGCGATATGACCCTCAATTGAGAACGCACCTGCGTGATCAGGTGCGCGCACGTCATGCGGGTTTATCCGCACGCGTGCCCCCACCATGCGCGCACCATGCGCACATTTTGTTATCTGGGAACTTGTTGCAATTACGGCATGACCATTTAATGTAAATTTTAACGTTTTATTATAATTGCAACAATTTACATATTAATTTTGTTTCCTTTATTAATTATAATGCCATATTACTTTAGCATTACTTTACCATTACTTTACCGTTACGCTGTAGCGTAATGTTTGCGTTCGGTCGGTCCACCAGGGAAGTGCAGTTCTTGAAAAGTTGCAAGGTCTGAAATAGGTTACTGTTCAGGCAAATGATAAATGAACTCATAGCCTATGTAGTCGCAATAAATTTCGAATATTAAATATAAATAAGTTGGTTTGTTTACGAAATTGTTTTTCATTGATTGGTGTATGTAATACTACCGCTTAACCTAGCGAATGTTTTTCAACAACAACAAAATTTGTTTTTTGTGTGCCCTATTGTTTACCGATATGCCTTTTCTTTCGTACAAGTTATTTTTCACCAAACTGCCTTCTGCACAATAAACCCAAACGACTAGAACGAGTGAGAAAAGAGTGATTTTCTATTATAATATAATATGTTAAAATTAATCAAATATACAGAAAAATGCCTGCAAGAGTATTGGCGGAAGGGACACGCACTATGTAATTATAAAACGTGTTGAAAAAGCGCTTAAGTAATACTGTGGCAGCCAAAATGAGCTTCACAGGAAGGAAGAAGGCGCAGAATAAAACTGCCTTAAGAGACAAGAAAGAGTGGGAGCTAATAGTCGGTAAGAATTTTTTGCATTTCACAACTATTATATTAGTTGTGCCTACTCACCAGAAATAGTATATTTCGATATAAGAGGCCAAACGGGTGTTTTGCTCACTGCGAGTGTGGAGGTGCCGCGTGAACCCGAGCCTAGGGTTCACGCGGCCCCTTCACACGAGCAGTCACCAAATCGCCCGTGAGAACTCGAGTATCGAACACTATTTTTCTTTATAGAATACTATGCAAAACCCGCGATGTGTAGACTTGAAGAAATGTGCGGAGAGGGCAGAGGTCTGGGGCGAAGCCCCATCAGCGTCGAGGGGCGAAGCCTCCGCGGGAGGTTCACGGGGCGTTGCCCCCCGTAAGACAAAAAAAATAACTCCCAAAATGTTTATCTTTCCTGAAAATAAAAGAGGACATAACACAATCTTCTCTGCTTCCTCTATCATTTTTCGTAGATGATCAAAACTTGCAATGATGTCTTCGTAGTAGTAACCGTTTACGACGCTAGATGGCTACCGGTGGCCAAAATGTTTTGGTAACCGTGGAGACCATTTTGCTAACCGGTAACAGCGTTTTGGCCATCGATGTTTGGGCTTTGGTCATTGCTTTCGCGCACAGTGCGGAATCGGCCATTTTCGATGCTTGTAAACGGTGGGCAAACGAAGGTTTTGCATGTATGCGTAAACAAAATTAATTTTTTGAAACCAATCAGTAACTCTCTAATTGATAGTGCCAGCGTAAAAAATCAGGTATAATTTTCATTCATTTTATACAAATAATATTTAAAATGAATTAAGATTATATATAATAATTATAATTAAAAAAATAATTAATAAATTGTATGCGAACCCTTAAGCAGATTATAAAAAAGGTTTGAAATATTACTAATGGACAATTTGAATATTCCCCATGACTTTTTAAACAATTTTTAATTGTTTAAACAAATGTAACTTATTTGAACAATTATTTATTCCCAAAAAATGTAAAAAATAATCGTATTTTCTGATTGAAATGTAACAGTTTGTCATTGTTTGAAGTAGTAATTTTTTTAAAAAACATTATGTAATTATTTAAACAATTACTTATTGTTTATTCTCAAAATTTCTAAAAATTGACCCAGAGATGTCCAGTTTTTTCTCAAATTGGTATCCCATGCTACTTTTTGTTAAATAACTATATAATTTTGATACATTTCTTTTAATTTTCAATCGATTTTTCTAAACAATTTTCATTTGCTTCAGCAGTTTTTCTCGATAACTTGAAAAAAATAAAATAAAATACATATAATTATTTTTTTGACTGTATAGTATATAGAAAGAATATATTAACCATTTTTCAATT
>CAKNXH010014185.1:0-11087 GCA_932178445.1 Andricus quercusramuli
AAATTCAACTATTTGGCTAAAAATGTATACAATTTGTTAAAAACTCGTCCTTTTTTGTAGAAAATTAATCAACTATTATTGAAAATTCGTGTTTTCGGATGAATGATTCAACTGTTTTGTAGAAAATGTGAATATTCACTCGAAAATTCGACAGATTTTTAGAGAATTCAACTAACTTGTCGAATTTGGAACTACTTTGTCAAAAATTCATTTTTCAGTTAAAAATTGATCATTTTAGTTGAAGATTTTCGTTTGTTTGTTAAAAACTAGGGGTTGCAACTAAAAATTTCAATGTTTGGTTGAAAATTAACTTTTTAATTGAAACTTCATATTTTCGTATTGAAAAATCAACTGCATTGTAGAAAATTCTTCTTTTAGGCTTCAAAATTCAACAATTCGGGAGAAAATTCAGTTTTTTCGATTGAAAGTTAATTTTTCAAAACGAAAATGTAACTATTCGATTTTTTGGTAAAACTGATGTTCCTAATTCAATAATTCAACTATTTTGTTAAAAAATTATCTTATTTGTCGAAGACTTAAAATTGCGAAATTTAAAAATAAACGTTTTGTTCAGTTAGAATTTTTTTGAAAATGGGCAAGAACGTTTTTTTTAATGAGACATATGCACACATTTTTGAAAAAAGTTGAATATGTCGAACCTTAAATTTATTCAGCTTGAACCAAAGAAAAATTTTGTTATCTTACTTTTTCGGAAAAAAAGTTTGTCGTGAGTTAGGATTTTTGGGATTTTGTATCTTTTTCGCGATTTTAGAACGTTATAAACACCACGAAACAAATATTTCCGTGAATACAAAATAATAATATTTTTCTTTGGTTTCAGCTATTTTTGTATATTTAAAAAAAATTGTAAATAAGACAACATTCTTTCAATTCGAAAAAAATTTTGAATTGTAAATTCAAAATTTTCATTTTAATTTTAAATTGTAGATTGGAGAACAGAAGGTATTAACCGATTTCAAAATTTTTTTCTTCACTCGTTCTGGATGTCGATCCACAAATGCAAACAGCCTCAGCTCAAAGGATTGCATTAATTTTAGCATTTTTACTTCGCTCCACTGAAAAGTTTAGTTTTAAATTGACATTGAAAGTATTAATTATAATAAGGATAAAATGACAAATCTTGGAAAGAAATATTTATGAGAGCGATGTGAATAGAATAGAAAAATGAATAGACCGTCGAGTGGTCGGCCGTGTGCTCTAAACATCATTCAAAACAGGGATGTTTCGAAATAAAATTATACCAAACCTCTTCAGTCATCTAAAACGACACAAGTTCCAATGAATGTTTTTCAGCAAAATTGTTCTTCTATAAAATGCACCCTCTTTTCTAAGCATCAAAACAGGACAATGAAAATACATATGTTTTAATACAAATGCATGTTATGAATAGTAATAATATTACAAAGCGAGCGAAAAGAATTTCATCAATGTTGTAAACCCAAATCCTCTACTTTTATTCTTCCAAAATTCCTTGAGATTGGGCGCTTGTTGCCTGAAGGAGATTCCTCCTTTTCTCCTCTGGTCATATCTTTAAGCTCGCCGGTGTACATGTTTATATTTACCCGTTTTTGGAGGGCATATTTCAATGTATATATTCCACTAAGAGCTGTATTATTTCTCTCCAGTATTGCAAAAACGTGACCTTCGGATGGTGATAACACATTTTTTTCTCCGGTTGGCATGGGCAAGAGCACATTATATCTTCCTCTAACTTGGATTGGTGCATCGCGAGGAGAAGTGTACCTCCGAATTTCAAATCGCCGGGTCTGATTCTTGTAAGGAACAAGCCGAACAGATCTGAGTTCCTCTAGTTTAGGTCCACGTTGGCGGAAAGAAAAAGGACTGGCAGGAGAAGATCTAGACCTAAAGCGAAGAGAAGATATGGCAGGAGAAGACCTGACTGGAATGTACAGAGAATCAGGTATGGCAGGAGGAGACTTTTCAGCACCAAAAACATGAAAAATAAGAGAAGTATCTGTCCTAAAATCAGTCTAAAAAAAAATCAACTCAAACAAAGTCAACGTTTCCCTTATGCATTATATTCCACAGGCTTAACACTCTTTCCTGTTTCCCAATTTTCTTCTATTTCAAAGAATTTCTCGTTTAGATATTTCTCCAATTAGATATTAATCGTAATCAAGTTTAATCTGTTTTCGTTTAATACGCAACAATTTTTTTATTGTAACTGATATGTGTACGTGTACATATGGTAAGAATTCCTCATAAATAGGGCCACTTCTTGAATCACATTTTTCTCTAGCACACACATTATGGATTTATATTACTATATTCGCCTGTAGAATCAAGGATAACCACCAAGGATATGACGAGAGAAGACGCAATCCTCATGTTTCAAATGGAAGGAAAAGCTAATTTATTTATAACGTGAGGCTTGGATTGACAATTTAAGTAATGAATATTCTGGTGCTACGTCAGGTTATATAGAATTTTTAATATTCGTTATCTCAGAGATTAAAGGCATCAAGGTTGTTCTGCTCAGATACCATGTGAAAGGTTTTAAAAAATTTCTGATTTAGAACAGGGAAGGTTTGAAATAAAATTATACTTCTCAATTTGAACAGAATTGTTTCAAATTCCATTCATTTAAATCATGATTAAAATTATTTTCTAAAATTGCTGTTCCATGTGAAAATTCACTGCTCCAAGTCAGAGTTGTAATTCTTTTAAAAAAGACCATAGTCCAAGTGAGAATTGCGATTCTTTCATAAATTACTTTTTTCCAATTTTGGATTGAGAGTTTTGGAAATTAGGTGCTCTCATTAATATAATATATCAATAATAATATTATATCATCATTAGGTTTGTTCCATACTTGTATTAGATTTTCAAATTTGAATTCTTTCGAAGATTTTCAATAAACAGAGTGTATGACTGTCGATCTCTTTGGTTAAAAAGTAATTCTTTTAATTTATAATTTGATTGCAAGTTTATGTTTTTTATATGAAAATTCGTATTTTCGGAGCTAAAAATTATTGCCAACAATACTGTTAATTGAATTTCGTTTCCTGAATAATACTTAGTTTTGAGCGACTAAAGTCCCGAGCATTAAGTTCTTGAAAACGTGGTTAGCTTGAATTTTTAAATTCATTCATGTTTTGAGAAATATTTAAGCAAATAATGTAACGAAGTTTATATTTTCAATAATATCATTTGTTATCTTTATGAATAATGCCTAATTGATCTCACTGTTGTTCAGTGTAATTACATCTGCGCTCATAGAACATAAATTATATCATAAACAAATTCTTGACTAGCGTGTCTAGCTGTTGAAATCGTCGTTTTCTTCAATCAAAAACTATTTCAGTTTTCAATCATAAACAGTTGAATTCACAAAAGAAGACGATTTTGAAAGAAGTACGTGGATTTTCAACCCAAAATGATTTTTCAATCAAGAAGGAAAAGAAAATTAGAGACCACACACGACAGTGTTCTTAAACCGAGGGTTTGATGTAATTCAATATTTGAAAGACAATATTGTGTCAAAGTCCAAGAATGGACTGAGATTACAATGCTCATAGAAATTACTGTTACTTGGCCTGATTTCGAAAATGTAAAGGAAAATTACGCAAAGTTTGCTTGCTAATGCAATAAGACTATATTAGCGTCAAATTTTGATTGAAGATTTATCATTTTATAGCTCGGATCTTCAAATCTATTTATTTTTCGAATAAGATTCAACCCAGTGATGTAAACCTGATATTTTTGATGTTAATTCATTTTCGTCTACAAGTAGACAGCTGATAACTTGTTGTGTATACAGGGTCTCACCGCGCGTTTGATATTCGCGAAGTGAAATTGAAGTGAAATTTGAAACTGTTTATCTTCTATGGTGTCTTTTGGATAATAAACCCTAAGCAGGGATCCGAACGAAACGAAACAAAATAAAAAAGTTCCTTTTGGTCATGTTACGTTACCATGTAACGAAACTTTCGTTATTTACGTTACCGTTATTCACATTAGCAACCAAATCCGGAATACTTTTAATTCGTTTAGTTAGTTAGAGATGGATACTAATTGAAATAAATCTATTAATGTTATTCAAATGTAGCATAACGAAACAGAAACCGCAATTAACGTTTCTTCGGAATGAATATTAATAATCGCATAAATTAAATAAGAGGGAAAAAGTATACAGCGGAGGATTTGTAAAATTTATCAAGCTCACTAGGTCGAGTTTTAATATTCTTCGAAGGCATTTAGGCGTTAACCCACCTGAGGTATCTAAAGGTTATAATTATGAGACCTACGACAACCCAGGTACTCCAGTGAATTCACCAGGTCACTCGACGTATTCTTCAGGGAATTTTGAGACCCTGCATCTATGCGAAGGCTAAAATAAGTTTTTGAAAGAGCAAGAATAGTCCGGGTTCCTCAGGTGGTTTGCCAGGTCGAGTTTCAACATTCTTCGGAGGCATTTAGGCGTTAACCCTTCAAATGGGTATGAAAGCCGTAAATATGTGTATTAGCTCAATTTGTATGAATCACAGGACAGTGACGATCCAGATGCAATCTAAATTACTTGAAATTTTTATCTGAATAGAGAAGTGAATTGTAGGTTATAATAACTTAAAAGGTAAGTTTTATTAGTCTTTATAACAAACGTTTGATTTCCTTTAATAGATTTTGTATTTTCATGTCCATAATTTCTACATTTTTAGGCATCTGACAATTGTCAGTTAATTTTTCATTCTTTTGTAAATTTATTTTGCACTCTAATGAAATAATATTATTCTCTAAAAATGAAAAGAATTGAAATTTTCAAAATTATTTTTTAAAATGTTGTTGGCTTATATTCTATGAATGATAATTTTTATTTTATGTATCCAATTCCACTGGAAAAATATTTATATGGACAATAACGGCTTAGAAAATAAGGTTAAAAATTGTAAAGAGGCTATATGGAAAGGAAAAGAAGAAACAAAACAATATTAAAAACATTAGTTCTTAGCATTTTGTTTTCTTGTTCGCTGACACGGTGTAAGCGAATTAATTAGTTTGAAAAAATTCTTTCTAATATAATTAAAATTTTCAAAACATGAAAAAATGCGGAAGACCTGTGTCCAGTCGAATTCATGAATTCTTCGAATATGACCCGGAGGAAAACCGTTCTAAGAGCCAGTATGGAGGATGCAATCAAGAGGCTATAAAAGTAGGATGAAATAATCTTTTAATTTTTTAGATTATTAATGTTATTTAAAATATGTTCAAATTGAAAAGTGATCCATTTTTTATTTTTTGTGTAAAAAAATGTAATTGAATACGTATTATTATTATTATTCCATTCCACGAGAAATGGAAAACCTTTATGAACAAATTCTGTATTTAATTTTTTTTTATTCAGGGAAAACATGCTGGAAATCTGGCCAAACATTTAAAAAGTTCGCACCCTAAGGAATACAGGCAGTATTTAGAACTAAAGTCAGAGCAGAACCAAGAAGCCCAATCATCGCCACCGCCTAAGCGTGCTCGAGGAAAAATAAATATAACACGGGATCAGTTTAGAAAATCTTGCGTCAAACTGGTGACATTAAATGGCCGACCTTTCTCGCTCTTCAAGGATGCAGGATTTCGGGAAACAATTGATCCAATCTTAGAGACATTTCCGGAAGCAGAAAAATTCACGATTTCTCCTGAGATACTGGAGGATGAAGTATCCTTAGAAGCTACAGCAATAAGAAAACAAATAAAGGAGGAATGAAAGGAGGTATAAATTGTAAAAATATTAGTATGCAATTTGGTTTAATTGCCTAATAATAATAATAATTATTATTGTTATTATATAGCGACATTACACATGGCCTAGCATCACTAACACCTCTGGTGCTTAAAAGTCGTATACAGGAAGCAGAACATACGCTTCTACTAAGAGAACATGCTGAGAAACCCCTCCATGGTAAGTTCTACGGCATCCTACGTAGAGAAGAGCTCTCGATGGGTCTGACCAACATGTTTCTCAAGTCTGCTGGATTGAGATCGGAGACCGAGGGATTTCTTTTTGCCTGTCAAGACGGCGTCATAGACACCTTAGTTTACCGCGAGCGCATAATGAATATACCTGTACGCGATACCAACTGCCGAGCGTGCAAGCTAGAGCCCGAAACACTTGGACATGTTCTCAGTGGATGCTCTAAATATGCACGCTGCGCGTACATAGAGAGACACAATGCAGCTCTAAAAGTGATATATTACCATCTTAGGCATTTCTATGGTGTTGATCTATTGCCCGTCTTGCCATACGCCCAGGGGGAACTCGAGTCAGTCGTGGAGAATGATCAGTGTAAGATCTACTGGAATTTCTCATTCTCCACCACTCAACGTATCAGTGCTACGAAGCCTGACATTGTCCTCCAAGATCTGAAGAACAAGATCATTTACGTGATTGAATTCTCGGCACCAGCCGATGCTAATATCACGGCAAAGGAGGGAGAAAAACAGGCGAAATATCAAGCGCTTTTTTTCGAGCTGAGTAAGCTGTACCAAGGCTACAAAGTCCATCTTATAATTCTCATAATCGGCTGCCTTGGAGGTATGAAAGCTTCATTTATTAGCCAACTCAACAAGATTCCGGCTTGCCAGCGTCAGGCTCATTTCATCGCGAACCGGATGCAAAAGGCTGTTCTCCTGGGATCACTCCATCTGGTCCGTCAACACTGTTCCTCTTAAATTCTACAAAGATTGGTAGCTCTAAAAAAGTATCCAAAGGTGAAACCTTCATCTCCAACTGTCTTGTCTGCCGCGTAAGGTCATCCGCGGCTAGAGACCTGACTCCAGGGAACAGTGTTGCCCGATGTTATCACGCGTAAATTTCCCGCTCTTGCTTACCTTCTAGGACAGAAGGAGCAGAAGCGGATGACGTACACGTTCCAGTAGCTTTGGGATTGGTTTCTTTAAGGAATCATGATCGAAGCTTCCGGAGCCTACAACTTCTCAAAATAGTAATATATATCTTCTTATATTGGGATGTGACTATCCAGACGGATCATTACATCCGAGCCAATCAACCTGACATCGTGATGCGAGAGAAAAAAGGTGGAAGAGTCTACATCATCGACATTGCTTGTCCGCTCAACCGAAATTTGCAGGCAACCTATACAACCAAGATTCATAAGTATAGCGAGCTAAGGCATGCAGTTAAGGCAATATGGAGGAATGTGAAACATGCATCTATTCATCCTATTGTGATTTCGGCTACAGGCAATGTGCACGCAAGATGCACTGAACATCTTGAACATTTAGGAGTCAGTAGGGTACTGGCGGCAGCTCAAAAGGCGGTTTTATTAAACACCTGTCGCATTGTAAGAAACTTCCTAGACCATCAGGAAGCAAGTGACTAAGAACCTATGGCGTGATACATGGTAGCTCTAAGAAAGCATCCAGAGGCGACTGGTGTCACCTTCAACATTCACGGCCGCTGTGTAAGGATAACAGCGGCAAAGCCAAACTGCAAACTACATCATGCTTCTAATTTTGTACCTACAACATCATCGTAAATGATTTCAAACAACGTATTGAAATAACTTTTAACATCCTGATCTCATCAGTCACTTGACTTAGTCCGTGGCTATGACGAAAAACCGGGTTCATCCGAGAAAAAGTATGAAAAAAAAAAATAGTAATAATTTTTAACAAAAATTTTTGAATTTCATTAAAAAATATATTCATGAAATTTCAATTAAAATTCGCAACAATTTCATGGATATTGAACTCAACTTGCATGTATTTTAATTTGTTTTCTCACTTGAATTTAATTATCCATTTTGTACAATAATTAATCTACGAATAATCCTATAATTCAAGGTGAAACTTATTAGCTTGAAATGTGACGTTGCATCGAGACACAGCAGATCCTTGCTCGGTGTGAACATTCAGTTCATCAAAAACGAAAAAATTCAGTTAAGGACATTAGCTGTAAAAGTCCTTGAGGAGCGGCACACGTCGGATTACTTGCGATGCCTCATCCGAGAAATTCTTGAAGAGTATGGAATTCATTGATGATCGCAGTTCATGACGCAGGTCATGACTCCCATGGTCATCGTTCCCATGACGCAGGTCATGACGCAGGTCAGCGTCGAGAGGCTCTTTTCCTGAAGGAAGTTTATCTTATCGGATTTGAGAAGCAAACTATCGCCTAACATGCTCGACGATATTTTGGCTGTACGCTGTAATGGCTTATTTAAGAAACAACCAAAAACAGTGAACAAGGCAAAATATGGTGCCAGAAAGACCAACGCCACAAGCAAAGCTGGATGACTTACATAATATTCTAATTTTCAATGATTTACTTCAATTTGTGCAAAAAACTGTTTTCATTCTTCACTGTTTATGTTAAAATTCTTTTATTTAATTAAATTTAAAAAATCGCACTGGAAAATGTTTAATATGTTATAGACTTAATATACAATATAATAAATATACTGATTACTTATTATAAAAATCCATACTCTATTTTAAGGTACAAAAATTCATTATGTGACTTTTAATTACAATAAGCAAAATGTGTATTTGGCGACATTGTTTATGAGCAGACTTAATTTGAATCTGGTCAAATTTTTATCGAATTTTAATCACCGCTACTTTTTTGGAAATGAGTTTTCTCTTCACGAGAATAAGGGGTTTGAAAATTTCTGAAAAAATATGTACCAGTGACCTGGTGAATTCTCCGTAACAGCCAAATTTAGATAACCCCAGAGTGTTAACGTTCAAATACCTCCAAAGAATGTTAAAACTCAATCTGATAAGCCACCTGGGTACCCCAGACCATACTTGTTTTTCCAGAAACACGCTTGAACCTTTACAAAAATGCAGGGTTTAAAAATTCCTCGAAGAATATTTTAGAGCGACCTGGTGAATGCTCTGGAGTACCCGGGTTGTCGTAGGTGTTATAATTATGATTTTTAGATACCCCCAGAGTGTTAACGTTCAAATGCCTGCGAAGAATGTTAAAACTCAACCTGGTGAGAAACCTGGGTACCCCAGACCATCCTCTCTTTTCCAGAAACTCCTTTTAGCCTTGACAGGAGCGCAGAATTTTAAAATTCCTCGAAGAATATGTGTCAGTGACCTGGTGAATTCTCTTCATCACATAAATAGTAGTAATCCTCATAATTACGACTTTAAGATACCTTCAAATGTCGAAATTCCTTTGAAGAATGTTAAAACGCAAGCTGGTAAGCCACCTGGTGAACTCAAACCATTCTCGCTCTCTCGGTCATGAGTTTTAGCCTTCGCAGGAACGTCAGGTCTCTAAATTCCTCGAAGAATATATTTCAGTATTCCAGTTAATTCTCTGGAGCACCAGGCTTGTCGTAGTTCTTATAATTACGACCTATAGATACCTTCAGAGGGTTAACACCTAAATGCCTTTGAAGAATGTTAAAACTAAACCTAGCAAGCCCCCTAGGGATCCTGGGCTATTTTCGATTTTTCAGAAACCCGTTTTATCCTCAGCAACAACGCAGGGTCTCAAAATTTCACGAATAATATGTTTGAGTATCCTGGTGAATGCTCGGGCGCACCTGGATTGTCGTAATTCTTAGCACCTGGGTTGTTTTGTATGTTTTAAAATTCCTTGAAGAATATGCTTGAGGGACCAGGTAAATCCTCTGGAGCACCAGAGTGGCCCCAGACCTTGTAAGAAGGACCTCCGATCCTTAAGGGACGGTTAAGAGTCAAGTACATCCGAAGAAACTTTAATCGTAATATGGTTAAGTCTTATTGAGTTACTGGTATAATATAGGTTTTCAAGTATTGTTTAGATATTCAAATAACCTTAACTGATCAATATTCTTTCTTTTCCAACTGTTTCATAACGTAACGAAACAAAAGTAATGCTGACATTCGTTTCCCTTCGCGATAACAATAACTGAAATAACGAAACTTTTGTTGTGTTCAAATATAACATAACGTAACGTAACGAAACTTTCGTTCGGATTCCTGACCCTAAGAATTCACAAAACAACCAGGTTCACGATGAATCAAACAACTCCCTCAGAGGTAACTCGCATGTGCTACTTTTGTTTACAGAAATAAAAAATGATTTTTGTGAATGTGCTTCATGTAGTGTTTTCTGCCGTACGGCTCATTTTCAATTATCCAAACCTCCTTCTGGTGGTGGTCGTGGAAAGTGTTGTTTTTAAAAAAAGAATCAGCATAGCGGACCCAGTTCCTCTATCTCTGGACGTGGCATAAATATTGACGATACGACCAAGATGCTACAGACGCTAAAAGAAGAAGTCATAAATGAGGTACAAAATGTGCAGGAACAGCGCAATCGTCTACTGCCACATTTGCCACTCGATTTTTTACGTTGGATGAAGAGTGGTCGGGTATAGACACTCGTGTTATGTACTCTTGAAGATGAAATGATTAATTTTAAAGCCACAATGGTAAAAGTTAGTGTCAATAGACTTTCTGAAGAAGTCAAACTGAACTGCATGAGGGAAATAAATTACAGAGCCTTCTGGAAAAATAATTCAATTGTATTCAATGCAGATGAGGTTCCATCTCCATCAATAGGTAAGGAGTTTGACCTTTCTAGAATAACTGATTTTCTTTCAAAAATATAATAATTGTGGATGCCTATGCTGACTTTTTTGGCGGTACGCACAATATCCCTAAGATTTCAATCATACCTAATTCATGTCCAAAATCGAATATGCATCTTTTTGGGGATGTAGCTGAGATACCTCCCACTGATATAATTAGAGCAATTGAAAGACTGTGCGTCTCTCCTAGTAGGTCCTTACACCATTATATTTCATCTATCAATCTCCACGCGAAAATTTCCAACAGAATCGAAGGTCACGAGAGTATTTCCGGGTTATAAAAGAGGAAACAGATTTGATATTCTCAACTAAGTCTTTGAAATTTGTCTGCACAACAGTATTTTGGGGTCCTTTAAATCAGTTGCATCCTCTGCCCAACATGGTTCTCTACCAAAAAAATACACCGTAACCAATCTGATCACTCTTCTTCAGCTCATCAGTTCAAAGCTCAATGAGTTTGGTCAGGTGGATGTAATATATACTAATCTTCCTAAGGCAGCC
>CAKNXH010014216.1:0-11509 GCA_932178445.1 Andricus quercusramuli
ATAATATATATATATAATATATAATAATAATACAACATTATACAATAATTATTAATATGATTAAATTAATAATGATTAATTATTTTATTATTTATTTTATAATTGTTGATATTATTATTAATGAATTAATATAATAATTATTCAAAAAATCCAAAACTATCCAAAAATGCCTTCGACATATTGGGATGTAACCATCTCAAGCCTGAGACATTAATTGTCAACAATACCAATAACAATAATATGATATAGTAATATCATAACAATAATTGGAAAATAAAAAATCTGTCTGTGATTGAATATCTGGGTTTTAAATGGTTTATAACAACAATGATTTTAATTTTTGAGATAAATCTTGAAATACTTTTTAAACAATGATACCGAGGTTTAGTGAAAAATAAAAACTGTGTCTTTGAGTGAAATATCCAAATTGAACATTTCAAATGTTAATAAAAAATTTTTTAAACGCAACAGCTATTACTGGCTCTATTTACTGAAAAGTTAAGAAAAAATTATAGTATATCTTTTATGATAGAAAGCATTTTACACGTATACTGAATCATTTTCCATCAAATAAATCAATAACAAACAATTATTGTTATTGATAACCTAATTATTACAAATAATAGACTCGTGACTTGTATGGAATTTATAGCCTGTAAATTAGTTTTAAATAAAGTACCTAAATAAAAGCGTAGTGGGAGAGAGTGGGTAGAAGAATTTTACATTAGTTACGAAACTAATACGACATCGGAAGGAAATTTTGCTTTGAAGTGTAATTGCTAAGAATTAGATTTCGAAAATGATATTCGGTGTCTAAAAGCTCTCAATAATTAAAATCATTGTTGTTATAAACCATTTATAAACCAGGTATTCAATCAAACACAGATTTTTTATTTGCCATTTATTGTTACTATATTATTATATCATATTATTTTTATTATTATTATTGTGAACAATTAATGTCCAGGGCTTAAGATGGTTACAGCCCAATATGTCGAAGGCATTTTTGGTTTGTTTTGGATTTTTTTATTTTTTGAATAATTATTATATTAATTCATTAACAATAATTTCAATAATTATAAAATAAATAATAAAAAAATTAATTTATAATAATTCATTATTAATTTAATTATATTAATAATTATTGTATAATGTTGTATTATAATTGTATTACTAGGAGAAGTCGTAGGCTCCGGAAGCTTCTATCATGGTTCCTTAAAGAAACCAATCCCAAAGCTACTGGAACGTGTACGTCATCCGCTTCTGCTCCTTCTGTCCTAGAAGGTAAGCAACAGCGGGAAATTTACGCGTGATAACATCGGGCAACACTGTTCCTTGGAGTCAGGTCTCTAGCCGCGGATGACCTTACGCGGTAGACAAGACAGTTGGAGATGAAGGTTTCACCTCTGGATACTTTTTTAGAGCTACCAATCTTTGTAAAATTTAAGAGGAACAGTGTTGACGGACCAGATGGAGTGATCCCAGGAGAACAGCCTTTTGCATCCGGTTCGCGATGAAATGAGCCTGACGCTGGGCAAGCCGGAATCTTGTTGAGTTGGCTGATAAATGAAGCTTTCATACCTCCAAGACAGCCGAGTATGAGAATCATAAGATGGACTTTGTAGCCTTGGTACAGCCTACTCAGCTCGAAAAGAAGTGCTTGATATTTCGCCCGTTTTTCTCCCTCCTTTGCCGTGATATGACCACCGGCTGGTGCCGAGAATTCAATCACGTAAATGATCTTGTTCTTCAGATCTTGGAGGATTATATTATTGTTGTTATTATTGTTATTGATAATCTAATTATTACAAATAATAGACTGGTGACTTGCATGGAATATATAGTCCGTAATAAGCTCGAAATAATCGGTTTTTCCTGAAAAGGCTTGAATTCGGAAATTATTTATACTAAAGAAAAATAAAAATATTAAACATGAATTATTTCTGTCTTCTAAGTACATCTAAGTTAAATATGATAAATATCGAGATTATTTTTTATTTTCTTCAGAGAAAAAACTTGCGTTGAATAAATAATTATACTGAAACAAAAATTGATAAATATACTCCGTAAGTTTTCTTACAAGTTTACTGCTGATCATTTCTGAAAAAAAAACTTTCAAATCCATTCACAATTGCGACCTGTAGACTATTTTGAATTGTAAATTCCCGAGCAAGCGCACTGTGCAGGGGAAAAAGTAAACCCCAAAGGTTTTATTCTTACTCCGGACTTTGCCTGCGCCTATCGGGCACTTCGCGATTTGCCTAGGCAGAGTCCGAAGTGAAAGTGCTACTTCGGACTTTGCCTGACACCGCTCAGGCAATTCGCGGAGGGCCTAGGCAGACTGCGGTGTGCCGGCACTTCGGACTTTGCCTGTAACATATATACATTTCAATTCACCTTCAAAGACGCAGTATTTCCATACGTTTGTATGGAAATACTATCTCCATACGACTGAAAATTTAAACAGAAATTTAATCAGATAATTTCTTCAAAAATTGTCGTGTTGACAGACAACGATGACAGACAGAAACCGAAGTAAAAACCATTACTCCTCAATCAGTGAGTCGAAAAGCGTCGAATGTTGATAAACTTGGCGACACTCAATTTTTAGATAAAACCAATTCCTTCCATATGAGATGAGAATGTCTTAATTAAAATGATCATAATAAAAAATGACAAATGATTTCATTATTTGCGAGACAATCTTGAAACTGATAAAGTCGTTATTTCACATATATGTGAGATAATGGCAACTTATGTATATATTTGTACTCTGATGATGCAATGGAATATTCCTGAGATACAGTTAAGAAACAAATAATTCACTGGAACATAAATCAGTTTGTTCTCTACTTTGCGAAAATGAGGGTGGTCTGTGCTTTTGTTTTCACTTTGGCGGTCATCGTTAATTCTATTGGTAAATATAATAATATATAATAATATATCTGTAATTCTTATAATATTTCATATAATACATGTATGAAGACAGCTATTTATCTGGCCTGTGGAACGAACCTAAAGCCCCCCTTTCAGCTATAGTCATATCATAGCCATTTCTATATTTACACTGTAAAAACTAGAGACTTATTTTTTAAGGGTATTATTTATTTTTGAGAAAGGAGTTGTATCGACCTTCAGTTAAAATGGTATTCGGATGTTGATGGTAAAATTGGCTTTAGGGTCACAAAAAATAGATATCAATTTATCGTTGAGTCAGACGTTTCGGCCTCGATTATGGGTCCTCATAAGTGATTTATTTCTGAAATATGGTACAGAAAATTTTTGTTGATTCGTGGAATGTTATAATTTGTTAGTGAAATTTTTTTGTTTATATAATAGCAAAAAATTGATTTTTTAGAGATGTAACATTAGACAATAAAATTATTTGCGTCAATCAAAGAATTAATTATTATAGAGATGTAAATGAAGACAACAAATTTTTCAGTATTTATAATTCAAAACCTAAAGTTATTTGGACATCCTTAAATCATAAGAATATTACAATTTTACATTTTTTTTACAGAAGTTATCAAAATTTGTCGGTCTCATCAATAGGAATAGAAACTCACCTTCATAAGAAGGAGGTTGAAATTAGTGAATGAGATCATTAAACACTTTCTAAAAAAGTAATTAGATCACTGAACACTTTTACAAAACTACACTTTTTTCGTTTACGTTTTTTAGAAACCGCCATGCTTTGAGAGATAGGCAAAAGTGACTGCAGTATGCAAGTTTAGGAGGGTGTATCTTGTTGTGTGGGAGAAATTAGAGGGGAAAAAAATGTGGTGGGAATGTTTTACGCATTTTCTTGAGAAGGAGTCATGGTGACTTTAGAGAAGAAATTTGAAGGAAATCTGGAATAGGTACAAGTGACTTGTCAAGGAGCATCATAAAATGTACAGGAATGAAGCACGACTAAAAGTTGTCAATTGTATAAATAACTTTTCTCAGCAACAACACCTACACACAAGCACACCAAATCAGATACAGAAACAAATAATTACAGATTTTGTTTCAACTAAAACCTTTCTAAAAAATAATCCTCAAATTTTAATTACCAAAGCAGATAAAGGTAATACTTCCGTTGCAATGCTCAAATGCAATGCTCCTTATAAACTATTAAATAAAGATCCAACAAATTCTATACAAACTAAAGTTAATGACCTAGTCAAAAATTGGCAAGAGAAAAAATATTTCAACAAAAAAGTTGCATCCAATTTGAAAGCCTGTAATACAATTGCTCCAAGAATATATGGATTACCAAAAATTCATAAAAAAGGGATTCCTCTCCGTCCTATCGTTTCCTTTTGCAAGAGTCCCACTTACAAACTTGCTACATATTATAGCAACATCATCTCGAAACATATTACAGGAGTTAAGGCCAGATGGCACGAAATACAGCCCAACACTTCAATACCTTGGTATGAATTTGTAAAAGGTCTCAGAATTTGTGCTAGCAACTCTTCTTTTAATTTCAAAGGCAATTCATACAAACAAAAAGCAGGTTTTCCTATGGGCTCAACACTTTCTCCAATTCTCGCGGATATCGCAATGGATGATTTAGAAAAGCATGTTTTATCTTCTCTGCCCTTTCAATTACCTTTTTATTTTCGGTAGGTGGATGATATAATAACCGCTATACCATCTGATCAAGTTTCAACAATCACAAATATCTTTAACAGTTACAATCACAAAATTCAATTTACAATAGAAGAAGAAAATTATGGGCAAATCAGTTTCCTCGATACATTGATCATAAGAGAAGGCAAATCTTTGAAAACCGATTGGTATCAAAAACCTACAGCTTCAGGTTGATGCCTAAATTATCAATCACACCATCCCCACAAATACAAAGTCAATGTCATTTATTATTTAGTAGACAGAAGCATCCTGTTATCACACAAAGATTTTCATGCAGAAAACATCAGAAAAGTTGAAACTATTTTAATTAATAACAATTACCCATTAGAATTTATCAACATAATTGTCAAAAAAATTATTTGCGCACAGAAAGGGAGTACACAAACGCCTCCAATCACACTGCTACATCCAGCGGCATGCAAACACAAATAACCACTCACACACAGATTTTACACATACCAGGTCAGTACCAGGATCACAAATTTGACTTGGACCAAACTACAATCCTTGAAAAAACCACAAATTACAAAAAAAAATGTTACTTGAAATGACTCACATAGCAAGTAATCCGAAAGCAATGAACCAGCGTACCGACACTGAAAACCTTTCTGCATTTTACCACGCGTTATTAACTAAACTTCATCGTTAGTTGCCAATTTGTCCCAATTATTCATTAAACAAATTGAAAATTAAGCTAGAATTATTCATCAATTTGAATACAAAAAAATAAAGGGAGATTTTCAATCATAGCACAGATTAATAATAATAATAATAATAATAATATCTTGTATACAACGAATAATTTATTTATAAAAAATAGGTTTTCTTCCAATACAATTCACTCTTCACTCTTAACACACGCACACAACCATATTGTATATATCCACTCAAAAATCAGCCTTCGGTCCCTTTAAAAAGGTCATGTTACATTTTATGATGCTCCTTGACAAGTCACTTGTACCTATTCCAGATTTCCTTCAAATTTACCACCACATTTTTTCCCCTCTAATTTCTCCCACACAACAAGATACACCCTCCTAAACTTACATACTGCAGTCAGTTTTGCCTATCTCTCAAGGCATGGCGGTTTCTAAAAAACGTAAACGAAAAAAGTACAGTTATGTAAAAGTGTTTAGTGATCTAATTACTTTTTTAAAAAGTGTTTAATGATCTCATTCACTAATTTCAACCTCCTTCTTATGAATTTACAAGGTGAGTTTTTATTTCTATTGATGAGACCGACAAATTTTGATCACTTCTGTAAAAAAATGTAAAATTGTAATATTCTCATGATTTAACGAGGTCCAAATAACTTTAGGTTTTGAATTATAAAAACTGAAAAATTGTTTGTCTTTGTTTACATCTCTATAACAATTAATTCTTTGATAGACGCAAATAATTTTATTGTCTTATGTTACACCTCTAAAAAATCAATTTTTTGCTATTATATAAACAAAAAAATTTCACCAACAAATTATAACCTTCCACGAATCAACAAAAATTTTCTGTACCATATTTCAGAAATAAATCACTGATGAGGGCCCATAATCCAGGCCGAAACGTCTGACTCAACGATAAATTGATTTCTATTATTTGTGACCCTAAAGCCAATTTTACCATCAACATCCGAATACTATTATTTATTTTCACGACCTATTTTTGAAAAGGATAACATCATGCTGTTATTTTCAGCGCAAAAAGAAACGATTCTGGGTTCCCACCAGTGGTCTCATTTAAGCACCACTGGAGACTAGTTTTTCTCACTCTTATTGTTTTTACAGTCTACGATGTCAAAAATTATGACGTCATAGACTAGAGAATTATTGGTAATTATATTTTCTTTTCTTAATGGTAGACAGTTGCGGTTTTTTCAGAAACTTTTAGCTACATATTTGTCTATTTTCCACTTGGAGTGACTTAATAATCATTTAAGTTGAGCGAAAATAATTTTTCAACCAAATTATTATTGTTTATAACAATCTTCATCTATATTAATGCCAGATAATTGCGGTTTTTTCTCAAATTCTTAACTTTTTGCCCACTTTTCACTTAGTGAGATAATACTTAATGCAAGTTAATAGAAATAGTTATTTAAACAATTTATTATTATTTATAACTATCTTCTCTCAGATTCTATCTCCTCTTAGATTCTCCCACCTAGTTAATTATTCCATTTTTTGTTTATGTTTTTTGTGCAAGACAGCTTTTTTGTTCGGATTAATTTTTTCAAACATTGGGAGAAGAACGAAGAAAATTCAAAAAAAAAAAATTAAAAAATAATTAAAAAATTGATTCTTGCTGAGGTTCATCATTATTTGGACATAACTGAAAAGTCAGAGCAAGACTCAAGATTAAAAAAAGCAACTTTCTAGCATTACTGTAAGAGAGCATAGTTATAAACAATAATCAATTGTTTAAATAAGCATATTTGTTATCTTGCATTAATTATTACCTCACTAAGTGAAAAGTGGATAAAAAATTGAAATTTTCAGATAAAACCACAACTATATTGCAATGATAAAGAAGAGTATATTCATAAACAATAATAATTTCTTCAAATATTTATTTTTTCTAGATTCAATTAATTATTCAACTCACTCCAAGTAAAAAGTGAACAAAAAGTTGCAAATTTGAGAAAAAAACTCAAACTTTTTAGGATTATATTGAGTGAATATCATTAACAATGAAAATAAATTGTTCAAACAATTACGTTCGTTAACATTGACAAACTACCTCTGTATAATTGAAGATTGGACAAGAAGGGGAAAATTTCCGGAAAAACCGTGACTTTCTATCTCCATTCAGAGAGAAAATTGTCAAAAACAGTAATAAATTGTTTATAAAATTTATTTAAACATCAAGTTAGCAGGATAAGGTAGTATTTTATCTATTAAAAGCAATTTGCATGTTAAAAAAACGCAAAAAAATCATAATTAGTGCCAAAAACTCACAAAAACCATTTTTCCCTCATGGGTTTCTTTGGTACTTTATAAAACTGACTTATGGTGGTCATATTTGAAAAGTAATATCGTATTCGCTTTCTATGGCTGGTTGTGAAGAGAAATATTGCGTTCCAACACGATTTAGCTAATATTGAGGATTCTCAATAAAATTTACAGAAAAGTCTTTTTTTCTCATGGAAAATGTGTTAAACTTCGTGCGGCTCTTGCGCCACCTCTAAATATCGTTTAAAAAATGGATTTATTTTTTATGTGGATTCGAATGAATTTCCGGACGTTACTTTCAAAATACCGAGATTCCGTAGGAAAAACTTTATTTATTATAACATAAATAACTGATGTCGATAATGGCTCATAAAAGCTGTTTATGAAATGAAAAAAAAATTCAATAACATTCATGAGTTCAATAAAAAAACTCTTTTTGTCTATAAATTGTTAAGATTCAGTGCGAATCATGTGACGAATCGCAACCAATTCCTGTAAAATAATTTTCGAGCAATTATTTCTATTTGAGTTTTTCAATTCCACGCAATGGGAGCCGAATTATTTCCAGGGCCCCATGGTATTGATAATTCATTTGCAAAATATATTGCGTATTAGAAATGGAATGGATTTTTCAAATAATTATCACTAATTCTTGCTTAATATAATTTAATTCTCCAGTCTCACTTTTCAGGCAACAAGTCAGCATTGGAGTACTTTAGGAGTATGCAGTTGTTTCTTCAAAATTGAAAATTCGATTTTTGAGAACGTTTTTCGACTCTCCTGTAAAATCGTTGAGAGAGTTCGGTTGAAGTTGAACCGAATCGAAATACGAGTGGGGGCAAAAATGGGTTAGTCCACGCGCTACGGGCAAAAACGAGTTAAATCTTCAACTCGTTTTCGCTCGCAGCGCTTGGGCTAATTCGTTCTTGCGCTGACAACTTATCAACCCGCTTTTGCTCCGACTTTTTTATTAGTCTGCGTTTGCTATCAGCCCCTCAACTGTTATTATTACAGCGAAATCTGCGTGAAAACATTTGCCAAAGAATTAGATATATAAACTGTTTAGATATAAACTTTTTTGTTTTTGTTTAATATAAACTGTTTATTTTATGGAGGTTTTTGTATAGCAGAAAATAGTTTGTCATTAACCGTTTAAAGGCCAAACCTTGATCCTATTGACTATTGAGTCTTCGATAACTCATAACCACCTCACGAGATGCGGAATAGTCCACTTCCATCTAATAATAGATCGTATTTATTTCGCAGAATTTTAAGCTTGTAACCTGAAAATTGGGAAAATCGAAAAAAGTGAACGTTGCTCAGCTGCAACAGTGGTCTTTCAAGAGTTGAGGTTATTAAAGCGTTTACGCACTCCTCTTCTACAACAAATATACGGATATTTAACGGGAAAAATGTACGGGTGGGTGTTTTCATAATCGAAAATTATTTCTCATAATTTTCATTAAAGCATCTGAAAGATGCTTTCTACAGAGAAACGTTGAATTCAGCTAAAGATATTCGACATAAATGTGCTAAAAAAAAAAATGATTCTTCTATTTCTTCTTGCAGAATGCAGTTCTCAGCCCGACGAGAAACCTAACAGCGAACGTAATCGTGGCCCTTCTTCTTCTTCTGCTGCTCGACGACAACATTTTGCTCACCGGATTTCTTCAGAGGAGGCTTCTTTACGTGGCAGATTCAGGTCTCCTGCCAGCAGGAGTCCTAATAGCGAACGTTATCCTGGTGCTTCTTCTGCCAGACAACATTCAACTGATCGGACTGACCGGACTCAGGAGCCTCCACATCATACCAGATCCATTTCTCCTCTGAGAAGGCTTTCTTCAGATCGAGTATTTGGATACACAACAGAAGAACTTGGATATGTTCGGCTCATTCCTCGCACAAATCCAAACCAGCATTTTGAATTTCGAAGATACGTTATTCCGGCCGGTTTGCCAATTAAATTTCTAGTACAACCACTTAGATATGTGCCCGTGCCAACCCAAGAATATATTGTATTATCAACATCCAATGATGACATTTTTGCAATATTGGATGATAGTGGGTCTCTTCGTGGAATTTACAGAAAAGATGGATATAGTTCGCGAGTAAAAATAAATATGATAAGCGGCGCAGTTAATAATTTGACTCCAGATGAAAAAAGGGAATGTATAGTAGGCATAAGTCCAACATCCATCTCGAACAGTTTTATTAAAGTTTCTGCAAATTGTGATTCACTACAGTGTGAACGAAATCCCAACGTCGAAAGTAATCGTGGGTCTTCTTCTGCCAGACCACATTCACCTCAGCGGACATCTCCTCAGGGGCCTACACTTCATGCCAGATCCATTTCTCCTGTGGTCAGGATTCCTTCAGATAGAGTATTTGGCTGTACAACAGAAGAACTTGGATATGTTCGGCTCATTCCTCGCAAAAATCCAAATCAGCAATTTGAATTTCGAAGATATGTTATTCCTGCCGGTATGCCAATTAGATTTCGATTACAACCAGTGAAATTTGTGCCCGTGCAAAGCCAAGAATATATTGTATTATCAACATCCAATGATGACATTTTTGCAATATTGGATGATAGTGGGATTCTCCGTGGAATTTATAGGACAGATAAGTCACGAATAAAAATAAATATGATAAGCGGCGCAGTTGATAATTTGACTCCAGATGAAAGAAGGGATTGCCCAGTAGGCAAAACTCCAGCAATCTTCTCAGGAAGTTTTATTAGAACTTATGCAAATTACGACTCACTACAGTGTGAACAGAATCCCAATGTCGAACGTAATCCTAGTTCTTCTTCTTCTGCCAGACAGTCTGTGTCTTCTGCTGGAAGGCCTTTTCCTCAAGAAGTACTTGGATATACTCTTGCAAAACTTGGATATATTCGGCTTATTTATCAGGAAAATCCGAACCCAAAATTCGAATTCCGGAGATATGTTATTCCTGCCGGTTTACCAATAAGATTGCGAGAAGAAAGGGATATATATGCGCCCGTGCCAACCCGAGAATATATTGTTTTATCAACATCCGAAGGTGTCGTTTTTGCAATACTGGAATATACTGGAATTCTTCTTGGAATATATAAGACAGATGAATATCGTTCGAGAGTAAAAATAAACATGATGAGCGGTGCAGTTGACGATATGACCATAATTGAAATGAAAGAATGTCCCGTAGGCAGACGTTACACAAACATTCCACATGGGTTTAAAGAAGTTGCTTCCAATGAAGATAGTCTACAGTATTTGTATCATTAATTCAATAGAAAAAAAATAAACCAAGATATGATATTCTTTGTAATCCGTAGTCGGATCAAAATTGAATGAAAATATTTGAATGGAAATGTATTATGGTTATCAAGGCTTCTTTTGTTTTATCTTTTTCTATTCCCCACAAGGCCATTAAAATTTTTTTTCTTCGAATATTCAAAATTCAGATAGTTATATGATTTTAAGTTTTCAGACCCGAGTTTTTTGAAAACACTTTATTGCCCTAACTGCTAACAGAGTTTTCATAATTTTTTTAGCTACAGTGTATAATTTATAAGGATATTAATTTTTCAGTGCAGTCACCTAGCCTCATTATCCACACGAATTTTCAACAAAATAGTTTTAACTGCAACCAAAAAAATGAAGTTTCGTAAAAGTAGTGTAATTTCCAGCCACTTAATTGAATTTTCAATAAAAAAATATGAATTTTTAATGGAAAAATTTAATAGTTGCATCTTCAAACAAAAAGATTAATGTACAAGAAAATTTGTTATCCCCTGATAGTGTGAAGTAGTTTTTTAACGTTTAGTAAGACATTTTAACAAATTTGATAGGGTTTCGATGATCATAGAATATTCTAATTACACTGGTTTACAAAAAAAGGTGATGACTATTTGACAAGGCCACTTCATCCTTATGTAT
>CAKNXH010014234.1:0-11319 GCA_932178445.1 Andricus quercusramuli
ACGATCCACAGCATCCTGATCGTCGAATCGTCATTGGTAGTTATTTTGGCTGTTGACACAATTTAAATTCTTTCAATGTTTGCGTAGATGACGTCTTGAACGATCTGGTGCACGATCTGGAGCATCCTGATCGTCGACTCACCATTGGTAGTTATTTTGGCTGTTGCCGCAATTTCAATTTTGGAAAAGTTCTCGTAGATGACGTCTTGAACGACCTGGTGCACGATCCACAGCATCATGATCGTCGAATCGTCATTGGTAGTTATTTTGGCTGCTGCCACAATTCAGATTTTTTCAATGTTCTCGTAGATGACGTCTTGAATGACCTGGTGCACGTTCTGGTGCACCCGGGTAGTGGGCCTTAGCCATGCTACCATTCAACCGTGACCCATGCTTTAGCCAGATATTTCCAAGTGTATTGCCATGCATGACCCATGCTTCAGCTAGATATTTCCAAGTTTATTGCCATGCGTGAGCCATGCAAACTTTTTGCACGCGGGAAGAAAGGCATACCTTTTGTAGCATAAATGATCATTTAAAATCATTCTTAATATCTTTATGCGCTTTACAATTACTTATTGTTGCACATAATTTATTTGCACATTTAATCATTTTACATAAGCAAGCCAATGGTAACCAAATTAGTTGTCGACTTGACGCATGCGCAGTGAATAAAGATGCGAGTTTCAGGAGCACTGAATCATCATCCAGTGTCAACTTCACTCATACCAATATGAATTTTTCTCTGATCCCCACTGAGCGCGCCTCTGAAAATTCTCGCAGACAGTCATGGACTGTTTTCCTGAATCGTATTCGAGTTCTTAGTTTTTTAATTACGCACTTATTCAATTCAAGTCTTTGCAAATATGAAGTTATTTTTTTTATAATCTGTCTGATAATAATTCCAAACCTGTTGTTTCTTGACTGCACTCGAAAACTTCCATGACTTTTCTTTATTTTTCCATGAAAATTTATGACCACTTTATAGACAGTATGCGAGACTTCATAAAAATGATGGCCCGTCCAAAAGTCTAGCACTAATCTAGGAAATGTTCCAAGACTTATTTTTCCCGTGTAAAAACAAGGCAATAAAAGTATATCTGTTTTAATACTAATGCATACGATGAATTAGAGGGCAACACCGCATAAGGGAGAAAGTGTCAAAACCCGAATTTTACAGGAGGAACAAAAAACTGTAGAACTTTCACGCAATAAATTTAAAAAAAAAAGAAATGCGAAAACTGTTCGATCTTTATCGATCCATGGAACTAACATCCTGAAAGAAGCATCCATCTCCGAGAAAACTTTTGTCAAAGGAACGGCGCGTCCCCAAAAAATCTGATTTTGATAAATAAAGAGTTGCATAACTTTTTTATTTTTGAATTTAAAAAAATAAGTAAGTAAATTCAAGCTATTGATTATCTCCGTTGAATCGCGAAAAGTGCGCTCCAAAAAAATAACTATGTGCGAGAAAATCCTTCTAAAACAGCGGCACATCCTAAAAATTCCAATTTTGACACCTAAAAAGTTGCGTAACTGTTTTATTTTTCCATTTAGAAAAAAAACAAGAGAGTACGTTCGAGCTATTACTTAACTCTATCAAACCGCGAAATAAACGTCCTGAAAGAAGCAGTCGCATCTGAGAAAACCCCTTATCAATGGTGCGGTGCGTCCCCAAAAACGAAAATGTGGACACAGAAAGACTTGCATAACTTTTTTATTTTTCGAAGCAATTAAAAAACAGAAAAGTTCTTTTGAGCTATTACCTAGCTCTATTGAATTGTGAAAAGAACAGGCAAGAATATTAAATTACTTTATAAACAAAAATACCAAACATGGATTTTGAACCACTCATAAATCGAACCGGACCATAATCTTTCACAGAAATATGAGTTAGGTCAAAAATATTATTTTAGGCCAATAAAACGCATTTCCAAAATTTGACAATTACGCCCTTATGCGGTGTTGCCCTTCAATTGTAATAATATACATTTATTGGAATTATATACGTTTTTAGGGAAGCTGAGAATAATGTTTAATGTAAAATAAGGAACAAATATTAAAGTAATCATGATCAACAAAATGTGCACTTTATTTCGCAATATCTGAATAAGCAATCCCAGGTCGAGGAACACAAATAAATAAAGCACGAGGTAAGCGATGAGAATGTATTCGTTAAAGCTGAGGGAGCTTTAACAAAAGAGAATTCACAATCATCAAATTACTGTTGTTGATGCTTTGACTTTTAGTTTTAAAAAGTATGTGCACAAATGTGGTGCTAAGCAAGAGCGCGCTATTAAATGCGAATATTTTGTAGAAAATTCAACTTTTTTGCTTGAAAATCCAACAATTTCATTGAAAATTCTCTGCAACAAAGTTACAAGCACCTCGCTACCATACGACCCTGTAGGCCTAGATCCAGGAGTGGGGAGAGGACCAACTTCGTGGTTCAAATACCCAAAACCTCGTCATCGAGCGTAACTCTCGCTAGTCTCTTTTTTGTGCTACTTGCCTCGTTACCTAGAGTGCCCAACCCCGAAAATTCTCCAACCGACGCTAACGAGACCATCCAGGATCCATCTGGGATCCCCGTGACGCCATCCGGTTTAATACTCATTTCAACCTGTTCTCGGGGAAACTGACGAGATTTATCATCGCTTGTGGGTCAACAGGTCCCACCATATTGTAAGTTGGTGCAATAAACTAACCTTTTAATATTGAATGTTTTCTAAATCACTGACTTCACCCGTTCTTTCAACGCTCCGAATACTACCCTTCCCTTAATTTTGGAGATCCCTCACAAATTTGGCGCCCTCCTTAAAAGACCCACAATTCCCACCAAAAATCCCCTCCAAGTCGAGAGGAAAATATTTGAAAATGGTTGCCCGAGAATTTTATTGAAAACTTTTAGAATAAAATAACTATAATACGGATAGGAAGAAACGGAAATGAATGTGAAAAATAAGAGCGTAATAATAGAATTTACTTGTAGGAAATAACTAGACATTTTTTGAAGCGAAAGTACGAAAGTTAGAAAAAGAAAGCGGCGCCAGTAACAAAATTTGGTGCGTGAAATCACCTTTCGAGTGACGTAAGCTAAGCAAACCCAAGCGTTCCCACCCTCAGTGGATACTTCCGCTATGTGGTCAGGCGACGCGCAACCCCAAAGTAGTGAAAACCGAGACGCTCACCTGAGTGAACGTGCCGGTTTTTAATCAGCCTTAGAAACCCCTGAGCTAGGCCGTATAGATTAAACAGAAAAAGTCGAATGTGACTAAGATGGGGAAAAATAAAAATTATTCAAAAAATGGCAAACCCGGTCAAAAATGTAAGTGATAGTAGGGAAAATAATATAATATCAGAAATTATACTCGAAGAAAATAACGCAGAAGCAAGTGCGAATAATTTAGAAAACGAAAAAAGCGATAGGCAATCAATCAAAAACGTAAATGGAGGAGAAAATATGGAAAGAAATTTAGAATTCGTAACGGTCAGGAGAGAGCTAGAATGGGGGGAAGAACAACCGAGTCATGCGACAGGTACACTCCCGAGAACGAAAAGACGAACACAAGCGCATTCAGAAAGTACCCCAAATGCACAAAGCCTAGACCATCCTTTACACAGCCATACAACTGGTATACTCTCTCCCAATACTGAGAATACGTTAGACGATTGGAGAATAGATGATGAAAATAGTAGCACTTTTGAAAATCAGGAGTTGGAAGTTAGTAAAATAAATAAAGAAATCGAGGCAAAGAGAAAAGAACTCGAAAGACTAGAAAGAGACAAAAGACGCTTAGAATTGAGTAATCTAGAAAGAGATGAAATACTTAGAAAAGAAAGAGACAGGATAGGTAGAGAAAGAGCAGAGAAAGCAAGAGCGGGCCGTGAAAGATTACGAGTAGAGATAGAAAGGCAGGAAAAAGAAGAGAAAAAAATAAATAATCAAACTTTTGAAATTGATTAATTTGTAGAGAATAACATTGAATTTTGGAATGGTGCAGAAGAATAAATCAATTTTGAAGAAAACAAAAGCGATAAAATTAAAATAAAAGAACTTTCAAACGGAGTAAAAAATTTGAACGATAAAATAGATAGAATTTTAAATGCAAAACAAAATATAACGACTGAAAATAAAATATGTAATAATACTGTTTATTTCGAAAAAACAGAATTAAATTTCAATGATCAAAGACAAGCGTTAGCAGGTGCAAGTAAAAGGATAATAAGTAATAGAAGTAGCGGTCAAGGGGACAGATACTCGTTACCGAGACCGGTGCAAAGGCAATCAATTATGTGAAGATCAAACTTTCCTCAATTTGAAACAGAAAGGCAAAGTGGAATTGACAGAAATAGAGAGAGCGATATGGAAAGAGAGGAAATGATAGATAATAATGCACATGAAATTCAAGCAACCTTTCTTCCATTTGGAATGATTGAAACGCCATTCCAAATAATGTCAAACTGGCCCATTAAATTTAAAAATAATACGGAAAATCATCTTCTTATTTTTTGAAAAGTTTACTTAGATTTGAATGCGGTTATAAAATTATTGAAGTAGATATTTTAGAAAATTTAGATGCTGTTTTTGAAGAAGTAGCTTTAACTTAGTTTCAGGTTAATAGAGATAATTGGCAAAATTGAGACCATTTTATTGAAGATTTTGAAGATGCATATTTAAACGAAAGATATACAGAAATAATTGAAAATGAAATAAAATTTTGTAATCAGAAAAAATAACAAGATGTTCATACTTTTATAACGGAAATTCGAAATTATCTAGGAAATTATGAAAATCAATATAAACTAACAAATGAAAATCAAGATAAAGATCAAAAGCAAAATTATTATTAAAATCAACAAAAACAGTATAGATCAAGGTATCAAAACCAACAAAACGAACCACAATTCCAACCGAGATTTCCAAACGAAAATCCCAGATTTTTCAATGCAAGATTTCAAAATAACAATAAATATCAAAATAATCGAGGATTTAAAAGGAATTCGCGATTTAATAATAATAATAATAATTTCAGAAAGCAGAACTCAGTTGGACAATTATTAAATGCGATTAATCAACTGTTAGGAAACACACAGCCACAACAAACGAATAAATCTCCGCAGATACCAGCACTTTTATATAATGCGGAAAAAAATATTAATAAGTCAGAAGACAAAAAAGATACTAAAGGACAAAATAAAAACACAAAACATTCAAATTATGAAATTAGTAGGGATAATAAAGAAGGTGAAATAAATTCAAGTGCACAGGATTTCATGGATCCAAATATGGGAAACCGAAATTTAAACTATAGATCGCGAGAACCCATTACATGCTACAATTGCGGGAAAGAAGCCACTTTCGATGTGATTTTTGGTATAATATAGATAAGGGAAACGCGAGCGGTGGTTATGAAAGACGGATAATAATCAACAAAATCAAAGACCGGCAGAACTACTTGACATAGACACACACGACTCGGACGAAACAAGATTTCACATTATGATAAATTTTAAAGCATTTTAAATACATAGGTCAAACGGAAAAATACTTATTATTCAGGCTGGTACCAAAATTGAGATCGATACGAATAATAGGAACAGATATGATAGAAATTCTAGGTTTACAAATGAATTATGAGAAAAAGATTTGGTGGTTACCATAATTACCAAATATTAAGTATGCGATACAATCAAATATAAGTAAAATGCAGGAACCGGTAATAAACGATACCAAGGAAAATAGAAGTAGGAAGAATGAGGAAATGAAATTAAAATTCGGAACTGAGGTTATCCTGAGAAACTACGTTCGAGAGAAAGAGACATACTTGCTACCATGCGAAGTGTCTTCTCCCGTGTCACCATACACCCCACCCCAAGCCCTCCTTACAGGTGATGTACGAGAATCGGTCCCGCCAGCACCCCAGCCGGCAGAGAGTGTACGGGGGCATGCAGCCCTACACCCTAAACCCTACCATGCGAGCAACGCAACACTGGCACGAGCCAGCATGGGCGACGATAGATTAGATAAGCGGGCTAGTCAAAATAAACAGAGAGTAGGCAAGAAAACAAACAAGGATAGGAAGGAAATAGAGAGCAAGAATAAAATAAATACGAATTTATGTATAAAAAATGGAGATGGAAAATTTGAAAAGGAATCTAAAGGCCCGTTGGAATTTAATAAAAAGAAAAAGGATTTTAAATGGGAAAGTGTTATTGACAAAACAGAGGAGACAAATTATTCGATAGTAGAAAAATTATTCGAAATTAGAAAAAGTAATTGGTATAATTTTAAAAATAATTCGGTAATAAATAATAATATCACAGGCGTAAAATAGAAAGAAAGAAAAATTTAGAATTTTGCAGGGAAATTTCTGAAGGAATAGTAGAATTAAATAAGGCACAGCAAGTGCAATTTGAGAACCTACTTAAAAGAAAAGTAATAGATCAGGGAACAGAATTAAAACCGACACACTTAACTAGCCATAAACTAGATGTACAGGGACATGAGCCGATTAAACGAAAATATTATCATGTATCACCAAAAATAAGAGAATTTATATATGAAGAAGTAGATAGACTTTAAGAAGAAAAAAAAATGGAACCATCCAATAGCGACTGGTCAAATCCAAGAGTAATCATAAAAAAAACCTAATGGAAAATATCGATTTTGTTTAGATTTCAGAAAAGTAAATAAAATAATCAAGAAGGACTTGTACATAATTCCTGTAATGTCGGAAGTCAAAACCAATTACAGCTTTTGTTGTTCCGGGCAAAGGAGTGTATCAGTTTATGAGAATGCGATTTGGATTAACAAATGCTCCTGCTACATTCCAGCGCCTGATGAACAAAATAATAACAACAGAATTAAAACCACCAGTCGATTGACCCCTTTCGATTTTGAAAGTGGTAAATCTCCGCAGCGGTTGCTTGCAGAGAGATGGCGTTTTGTGACTTTTGAATATTTATAAATAGGAGTATTTGACAATTTTTTCGGAAATTTCTAATGCGCATTTTAAAAAAAAATCAAGTTTTTATAGTCTGTTACTGGCAGGGGTCAATTGACCCCAACATTGTCTTTGCTGGTATTTCATCACAAAAGATTTTAGTTTCCGCGAAAAAATTGGCCCTTCTCCTATTCATTGTGACATACGAAAACTGTGTAATTGTTTATAAAAATCGTTTAAATAATGCTGCCAAGCAGCAGATATTCTTAAATAATCATATATCATACTTCTAGCATTAACTTTTGACGGTAGAAACTGTTCAAAATCATTATTTGACACCCAACGCATGTATGGCTCAATTGACCCCTCGTGGTAACCAAAGGTGGCAGAAAATCCCGGTACTTGTAGTGTTAAAATATTTGGAAATGGTTTTAGAAAAAATCACAAATGCAGGTTTAACAATTGGTTTGGACAAACGTGACTTTGGTTGTTCCGAAATAAATTACTTAGGATTTAAAGTTAATTACGTTTTAATTGAAAATCACGATAATAAAAAAGCAGGTCATTTAGGTATGGAAAAAACTTATTCAAAAATTTCCGAAAATTATTTTTGGCCCGGAATGTATTCCGAAACAGGAAAATACGTAAAAGAATGCAAAATTTGCCAGAGAATAAAACCAAAGGTACATAATTAAATAGGTTTAATGGGAGAGAGAATAATTGAAGAACCGTAGACAGTGGCAGCATCTGATATGATGGACCCACTACCGATGAAAAAGTCAAGAAATCAATATATTCTAGTTTTCATTGACATGTTTACTTAATGGGCAGAAATAATTCCGGTTGAAAATAAATTAGCATCAACAATTGAAAAAGAATTTCACAAACGTATAATTTCAAAATGGGGAACTCCGAGAATTTTATTCACAGATAACGGTAAATAATATATAAATAAATCAATAATTAATTTAACTAAAACATTTGGCATTAGACATTCAAAAACTCACAAATAGCATGCACAAGCAAATCCAACCGAAAGATACAACAGGTCAATTAAAACGGCAATAAAAGCGTATTTAGAGATAGACCATAAAACATGGGACAAAATTTTAGATGAATTACAATTTGCATCAAATACAATTAAACATTCTTCAACAGGTTTCACACCAGCTTCTTTAATTTTAGGTAGAGAACTCCAACCAATCAACACCTTAAATAAAGATTTAGGTAACAAAAGCAAAATTGAATTTCAATAATCCGAAAAATGGGCTGATAGAATGTGAAAATTAAAAATGATTAGAGAAGAAGTAGTTAAAAATTTAGATACCGTAAATGAAACGAAATCTAGATATTACAATCTCAGACGTAGGCCGATAAGTTTTAAAATTGGCGAGCAAGCTCTAAAAAGTGATTGTCAAATAAAGGGGAAGGGAACAGCTAAAAAATTAAATAAAAATTTCGAAGGACCATTTTTCATTAAGGCAAAGAATTAAGAATTAAGAAATTCAACATTAGAAAATAGATTTCAAATTGTTTTCCCTTGAAATGGCATACATGTAAATAATTTGAATTTTAACACCACTGATACAGACAGAAGTGACAGAAACACTTACACCTACAAAAAACAACAAAAACAGGAAAATATTTAATTTACAGAAAAATTGACCAAAAATTCACGGAATTGAAGTGTAAAGATTGTCTCCTCATCCTTGTGGGTGAAGAACTGCTCACCCACTCATACAAAAAATGAGTAGACCTCCTTCAACCACCATTCAACGAAACACCGGAAGAAAAGAGAAGTCGCCAGATAGAGATGAATAGGCGATAAAAAAGATAAGAGAGGAAGAATTTAAAAAAATAGCAAGAGCGGACAAAGAGGAAGGGCGGAACACCGAAAATGCAAGAGCAAGGCATGAATAAAAACAACACAACTCTAAAATAGAAGAACTCATACATGCAGAGAGATTGAAAAGGGGAGTAATTTCGTATAAGGACTACGTAGAAATGATGGAGTGGAGGCGAGCGGAACAAGAAAAAATTAATAAAGAAGAAATGGCAGACAAAATTAAGATATTCGAAGAAAAAATGCTTAAACAAGAAGCAGAAGAAAGAGAAATAAGGAAGCAAGAGGAAGAAATTCTGATAAATAGGGAAGCTGAAGAAAAGGAGAAAAAAGAAATTGAGGAAGAATGGAGAGAAAAATAGGAACTGGATAAAATAAATGAAATGCCATCAGAAGAGGCAAAGATTGAAATGAAAGAGTTTTATAAACAAAACAAGAAGGCAGGCAATAGAGAGAGACGTGGAGAAGTTAACTAAAAAATGAAAGGGTAAAAATTGGAAAACCAGAATGAAATCACTCGCTTCTTTCATAAATTTAAAATAAAACCTTTTTCATACTTATTCTCATACACTACAGAACAAATAATTCCATACCTTTCACAAACACAACAGTTATTAATAAAATAAATAGTAGAACATTCACAGACACAACAGTTATAATTAATTACAAATAAATACGATTAAGCCATCTTGTATTTGGAGAATAAGCTAAAGCTTGAAAATAATACTATTAGGTTTTGAAAATAGATTAGATCATATAAATAAAGTAAAAGTAAAAGTACTTTTCAGCAAGAAGAACCAAAGAGAACAGAATAGCCGAAGAAGATATTAACGCGGATGGAGAAAATTAAAATGAAAAATTAATTAAATAGCTGAAAAAATAGTGAAAATCGAGACTTTAGATTTTACATTCAGTTAAAATATGATAAGAAGGCGAATTAATAGAAAATAAGCATTTTGTTTTTTTGATTTTTTTCTGATTGAGAGGTAGGATTTTTAAATTTTTTTCTAGGAAGAAAAAGATGGAAGACGTCGAGATGTGGAAATGTCGTCACTGCAAGAAGACGGTTTCTTTGACAACCTACATCTTTCATGACACATACTGTGGCGAGATGAGCAAGAGGAGATTCTTCCATAGAATTAGAGGTAACAGAGGAAGAATACCTATTTACCTTCAACGGCGAGCTACAAAAATGTGAAGAACTCTCAAGAAATAAATAACCCTCGTCCCAAACAGGAGGGGGGGCGGAGGTTGTAACAAGGTTACAAGCACCCCGCAACCATACGATCGTGTAGGCCTAAAACCAGGAGTGGGGAGAGGACCAACTTCGTGGTTCAAATACCCAAAACCTCGTCGTCGAACGTCACTCTCGCTAGTCTCTCGTTCGTGCTACTTGTCTCGTTACATAGAGTGTCCAACCCGCAAATTCTCCAATCGACGCTAACGACATCATCCAGGATCCATATGGGATCACCCTGACGCCATGCGGTTCGATACCCATTTAAACCTGTTTTAGGGGAAACCGACGATTTAACAACGCTTATGGGTCAACAGGTCACACCAACACTGTAAGATGGTACAATGAACTAACCTTTTATTATTGAATATTTTCTAAATCACTAACTTCACCGGTTCTCTCGCCGCTCCAAATTCTACCCTTCCTTCAATTTGTGAGAAAATTTATATATTGGGTTGAATATTTGTCTTTTTTTACAGAAAATTCTTGGTTAACAATTCATCTTTCTAGCTGAAAACACAAATATGTGCTTGAAAAATTCATCTATTTAGTTGAAAATGCAATATATTCAAAATTCAAATCTTAGAAATTTAAAGCTTTTCAAATAGAATAAAACATAATACTTACAATGATTTTTTCAAAATCTCTTCCCCTATCGTTCCCCCATTTTCGTGGAAATATATCACACGAAAAGCATTTCAAGAACAAAAACACGATTTTATCAAATTCCAATTTGAAGAGTTAATTCTTAATTAGTGTTTATGAATTAATTGAGTTTAGATGCAGGGAAGGTTTTCAGTTATGAGCAACGCAGTTAGTAAAGTTTCAATTAAAATCTCCGATAGCAACTGTTGCGACTAAATGTTCGAGGGCGGTCGAGTTTGATGCAATTAGTGACGATGTTACAGCTAAATTTGATTACCTTGTGTCTTATCGTCAACCATGTATAAGACGCTCATAATTAGCCAATTAATTCCCTCTTGCATGTCGAACCGACGATCTTAACTGTGAGAAGTATATCGTGTCTAACCAGGTTTGTCAGCGGAGAGAGTATAATGTTTCTGAATAAACCTACTCTTCCTAATCTAATAGGGCCGAGTTGAAGGAAAATGTCCATTTAATAAAAAAATATTGCAAAAAACGTAAAAAAAATTTATTTTCCAGAAAAACAGAATTTCCTCTCTTAATTATTCATACTTTTCACCTGAATGAAACATTTCATTGACTTGTTTATACATTAGAACCCACGTTTGATGTTTAATGAGCATTTTTTATTGATACAGAGCTTTATT
>CAKNXH010014244.1:0-19739 GCA_932178445.1 Andricus quercusramuli
TTTTTTTTTTTAATCAGCCAGAATTCTTTCGAACTTTGTGGAATTCTCCTGAATTTTTTAAATTGGCTTTAATTCTTCTAAATTCACACAATTCTATTGAATTCAACGGATTTTAACAATTTTTTAAAGTTTCAATTTAATTGCTTCTTAAGTCTTTAAAACTCTCACCTTTAATTCGTAGGCATTTCATCAAATTCTTTTAAATTCCCTTGGATTTTTCTAGGCTCATCATTTCAAATTCACAGAATTTAATGAAGTTTTTTAAAAATATTTTTAAATTGCTTCCAATTCATTTGAATTGTATGGAATTTAACTTGAATTGTTTTGAAGTCTTGTGAATTTATCCTGAATTTGTTATCCTTTGCTACCAGTGTCCCGGAAAAGAATAAAATTGTAGTTCCGCATTTTTATGCTCCGTATTTGAGCAAACTACTATGCAAAAAATTATACTTATTTCGGTTTTTTAGACTGAAACCCCTCCAATATTTACACTGTTATCCATGGTAATTGCATAACACGGCAGAACGACTTGACGATAGAAAGAGAGATTCGTTCGAGTTTCGACTTCGAAACAGCATCGGAGTCCCACTGCAATAATCAAGAATTCTGCAGTGGGGTTGGTATGCAATCGAACAAAATATCGATTGCACAAAATAGCATTTGGCCAAAAAGTGGTATAGTTTGTGCTGCTCAGTTCAGACTGGGTAAAAGTGTTGAGAATACGGTCGTGCGTAAGTAAAATGTGACTGATTATGCGAGAAGTTCCCGGTTGGCGGCGTGATATGCATAACCTATAAGGGTGCGTTCACACGATTGCAGATGGTAGGTATTCACTTGTCCGAAATTTCATTTTCCCTAAAACTTTATTTTGCCGAAGAAATCACTGGATTACTAGCCGCCTTCGAAAAAATTGATAGATGGGCTTCAAAACAAAATTTTCAAGAAAGAGTTGAATTTTCTATAAAAATGAATTTTCAACCTGATATTTAGGAATTTTATAAGTGTTACAGTGAGTCAAAATATTTTTGCACTTGAAAATATTTTCTAATATTCATAAAATATTAATGAAAAACAAGGAATTTTCAAGAAATAGTTGAATTTTCCATACAAATGAATTTTCAACAATTATATTTAGGAATTTTAGGCGTGTTGAAGTGAGTCAAAATATTTTGAAACTTGAAAATATTTCCTAATATTTATAAAATATTTACGAAGAACAAGGAATTTTCAAGAAATAGTTGAATTTTCTACAAAAATAAATTTTAAAATGAGAAGATTAATTTTGAGCCAATAAAAAAACAAATATAATAGTTACATTTTCAACCAAAAACAACGAATTTTCAAAAAATAGTTTAATTTGCAAACATTTTCAAAAAAGAGGAATTTTTAAACAAATTGTTGAAATTTTCTACCAAAACACAACGAAATTTAAAAATATATAGTCAAACTATAGTTCAACTAATTTTCAATACAAATTTTTAATTTTCTACTATTTCTCGCCATGACGTATTAAAATAATTGTTAAGACTTTGATTAATAGTATTTTAAGTTAACCTTTGAATAACAAAAAATGTAGAAATTTTTTTCAAAATTTCATGCTTTTCCAATTTTGCCAGAATTTTTTCAAAATTTAATGACTTTCGGTCTTCCATTTTTTTATAAAAAAAAAAAATAAAAAATGTACTCAGTTTTAATTAGGCTTCCGACCGATTTGTGCTTCAATAAATTTTGCCAATTTCAAAAAACGACATTTCTTTTTAGGAAATATGAAAACATTTTCTTCAGATTTCACGATTTCCGGGAAACTCTCACATGAAATTTTTTATTGATAAATTTTATTTGAAATAAACTTTGAAAAAGTTCTAACGTTTCAAAGTTTAAAAGATTTTAAGATTTTAAAACAAAATTGTGCAATTTTGCACAGTTACAAAATTAATGAAAAATCTAGCAATTTCAAAAGATATTTAAAAGTATTATTGAGATTCAAAAATAATTTATGATTAGAAAAGATTTTTAAAAAATTTAAACAAAATATAGAATTTGTGTTTTCAAAAATTAATTTTTCAAAAAAATGTCTCAAGATTTGAAAAAATTTTAAAATATTTCTATAAGTTTCGAGAAAAAATCAAAAATATGTTGGAAGAATACTTAAATTTTCAACCAATAAACAACGAATTTTAAAAAAAGGTCAATCTTCAAGAAAAAAAAAGGAATTTTTAACCTATACAATTAATTCCCTTCTAAAAAACAACAAATTGAAAAAACATATATTTAAATTTTCAACCACAAAAATCCATTTTTTTCAAAAATGTAAATTTTCTTTTATTTTTTTTAATCTTCTCAATATTAAAATTATCTTTTTAAGTTTCAAAACTATGTTTTAAAGGATTTGGAATTTTTCTTGATTTTTTTCAATTGTGCAAAATTATAAAAACTGCTTTGAAATCTTCCAGAATCTTTCTTAAACAAGTTTATTACAGTGTTTGAAATGTTTTTAAATGTTCTTGAATATTAACTTGAAATTTATTTTTCAAAATAAAAAATTATGCTGCAAACATGAACTGATCCATAAAAATATTTTGTTGTCAAAAATAATTATTGTACTCTTAAAATATTTTTTAAAACTCTTCACTGTTGTTTTTATAATATTTATGCATATTTAGGGTTAAACTATTAAAAAAAAACAAGAAATAGAAACTCTCCAGTCTGGAACCTAGACCATTGACCCATCGTGGCTTGTTCGATTATCCTATAATTCAAACCGATAGTGATTGTGCACGAGTTTCTTACAACCTTTTTTCTCATAAACCGTTTTCTATCTAAGTAAACGGTTTCAGCTTTTTTCATCTCAAATTAAGCCGTCTTCGCTCACAGAAGATGTTTAAAATCCGTGTCACGCGCCCTCCCCTTGTAAGAAAATTAACTTCAAACCAATAAGGAAACAAATAGAATAGTTACATGTTTAAGAATTTTTTTTTATTTTGCGAAATCATAAAAATTGCTTTAAAAACTTCCATATTCTTTTGTGACGATTTTCAGATGAGGTGGGAGATTGCAATTGATGCTGCAGTAAATTCGTAATGTTAACTAATAGACTTAATCAATAGACAGTTAACTTAAACAGGCTGCAAGAATAAAAAAGAAATACATTTTGACTGTGACTGACAATATTCTTAGAAATTAAAAAAAAATGAACTGCAAGAATAAAAAACGAACACGTTTCGACAAGCACAAAAATAGGATTCATTTTGGAAAGAAAGCCCGGTTTGAAAAGTCACGCTTCAAAAAGACAAGATATAAAAATTAATTATTCTTCTTCAAAAGATCTGACAAACATGTCCTCTTCTTTTTTTCATACGTTACTTTGTCTATGAAATCATTAATATCGTCTGATATCGGTAATTATTATATAATATAAAGAATTTATATTATAAATATGTTCAATGGTATGTATATTTTTGAACAACATTTTTTAATATAAATAAGTAATTAACTATTTTTTCTTACTCAAATTCTTAATTAAATTATTTGAACAATGTAAAATTATTATTTTTCTGTTAAATCACTGACTCACTTTTTTTAGTATATTTATGAACAATTTAATACGTCTGTTTTCTGGGTATATGTAACTTTCTTTAATTGTCAAGTAATTGTCTAACATGATAATAACTATGCTCCTATACAGTTTGTGCTAATGGTAACTCCTCGAGCAGAAACTTCAATGGTAAATCATTTTAGAAATTGCTAACTTTCAGGGCCCTTTCACACGATTACAGATCCGCAAGTTGCAGACTTGCGCAAGTCATGAGTATAGTGAAAATAGAGATTTTTCCGTCAGCGGAAAAATCTCCGAATGACGGTAATTTGAATGCTTTTTTTTATACCATTAAGCCATTTCCCTTTCGGCGAGCCTCTAGGGGTAGGCGTGACACTACCCGATTCGGGTAGTGTTTCTAGGTGGATAGTTTCTTGTAATAAATAACTACAAGTGTGGGCTCACCACACCCACGACCGCCAACAGCAACGCAGTAGTATCATACGGTCACCCATCCAAGTACTAACCGCGCCCAACACTGCTTAACTTCAGTGATCTAACGAGAACTGGTGTTTTTGTTTTGTTTTGAATTTTGTTTTATTAATTGCCAAATAGAGTTTTATACATGATATAGTTCACAATAAACAATGAATATCTTTTCTTTACATTATTGCAGACTTACTGGCTAAGGGAAAGCTCTCGAAGTCACGTACATTATTTTATGCCCACGAACGCATATATAAGTTTAAGATTAACATTTATATTTGGTTTTCTAGATATTTGCTACTACGTGGTAGAATTATCATATACATTTTTTTCTCCAGTATTATTAGTCAGAAAAGGCATATAAAACTGACCATTTTTTTCGTAGGTTTTGTTGAGTATCAAGAATAAATAAATATATACATATATAACAAAAAAAAACTATATTAAGAGGAATTAAACTATACATAAATATAACAAGAACGATTGATTTAGGAATTACATGTGATATTGCATACTTCTCATTTAAGAGAACATATTTGACTCAATTCTTTATTATTAATATACGAATAAAAATAAAATAATAAAAGTTTACATATTTCTAGTTATTTAGTAGGCTAGACTTTGTACAATCACAATGAAATTATTATTAACCAATACAATAATATAATAAAAGTAAGGATAAGACTATTTGGTAGTGTTGTACTAGGATACTATTCTAGAAAGAAAGTAGGATTGCTAATGTGTGCTATTCTTCTAGCCAAAAGTATTTTTTGGTATTTAATCTATGCTTATCTTTCTTTTCCTTCTTGGTAGTGCATGTAGTGAATCTCCATGCCTCGTTTGATACTCGTGTGTCTAAGTGTTTGTCGTATAGGATAGCTTTTTTTGTTGCGTGTCTTTTAAAGTGGTATATGACTGGCGCACCGTGTGTGTCCTGAATATATCCATTTTTATCAAGGTATATGAATGCTTCTGGTGGAATGAAGTTTGTTTTGATTACATTTTCGTAATACTGATCGTTAGGGTAGTAGGTTCCAAAGATTAAACTGTTTTCTGTTACATTTCGTGTGTTTGCAAAATGATTTCTAGCTATTTTTATAATTTGTGTGTCAACTTTACGAACATTTGCCATATTATAGATTTGTTCATTAGATATATATTTTTCATAATCTGACGCAGCTGCTCTATACTTTCCTAGGCAGGCCCTTAAGCATTTTCTTTCAAAGACTCTGATTCTCTCCATGATAGCCGGACT
Organism: Andricus quercusramuli; assembly: GCA_932178445.1. Classification (NCBI taxonomy): domain Eukaryota; kingdom Metazoa; phylum Arthropoda; class Insecta; order Hymenoptera; family Cynipidae; genus Andricus; species Andricus quercusramuli. Next base: position 5,277 of record CAKNXH010014244.1, read on the forward strand.
AATGCTGTACCATATGGGACAGGCGTATGTTATTATGGGTCGCACTATTAATAGGTAACATTTAACTTTAATTTGATAGTTCAAATATTTATTATAGACTAGTCTTCTTAGCATGGAGAATGCGTTTCTCGCTTTGTTTAGTTGTATTTTTACATGTTCATTAAAATATAGGGTTTGATCAATATTGGTGCCTAAGTACTTTACTATTTGTCTATTTGGAACCGGTTCTCCTCCATCTTTACGTTCTTTTATTTGGAAATTTTTCCAATTTTTTCTTGTGTTTTTAGTTGATTGACTGAGAGGCGGCCTAAACAGGATTGTTTCGCATTTTGAGACGTTTATTTTTAGCTTCCACGTATGGATGTAGTATTGAACATTTTCAAAAAGGTCTTGCAGGGCTTGTTGTATTTCTGATACTTTTTTACCTATAATGTAGATTATTATGTCATCTGCGAATGCAATTGCTTTTTTGTTTATATCTACATTAATTCCGTACATTTTTAAAATTTCGTTTATGTAAATATTGAATAGTATCGGTGACAGTACTGTTCCTTGGTGAAGGCCATTTAGGACTAAGAAAACTTTATCAGGAGTAATATTACCGTCTGTTATTATAAAGGATTTTCCTGTAATCATTTCCTTGATTATTTTGATAAGATATTTGGGGAAGGTATTTTTTAACATTTTATATATTAGTCCGTCTATCCAGACTGTATCAAAAGCTTTTTCTAAATCTATTAGACATGCTCCTACATAGTTTTTATCATTAATTGCCCAGCAAATGTCTGACGTTAGTTTATTTATGGCATGGATGGTAGAATGTTTATGCTTAAATCCGAATTGGGATTCCGGTATTATGTCTTTCTCTTCGCATACTTTAACTAGAGAGTCCTTTACTATAACTTCAAAAACTTTACTTATATTTGGGAGTAGGCTTATGGGTCTGAAGTCCGCTGGGTTTATACTATTATTTCCTTTTTTGGGGATAGGAATGATTTTTGATTTTTTCCACTCCTCTGGGAAGAAGCTATTATTTAACATGTTGTTGAAAAGGATGCAATAATCTTTAATAATTTTCGGTGTTACGTGCTTCAATACTATATTTGGAATGCCATCGATACCTGATGATTTTTTGTTGTTTAGATTTTTGAATATGTTTTTTAACCTAATTTTTGAGGTAAAGAAATTTGGAACGTTCTAGTCTAATGCACAAATACTGTCTGCAGTTAGGTCGTCGTTAAATGTACCGAGATGAAGGAATTTGGTGTGCGTGTTTTGGAAGTGTGTGCCTATTATTTTTAGTTTATCTTCTTCGTTGGAGATTATGTATTTATCAGCATCGTCTTTTAATAAACTATTAGTGTTGATTTTTGCTTCCTGGAGGAGTGGTGTATCTTGGTTTTGTATTTTAAGTTGCGGAATGGAGACTTTTCCCTTCGATCTAAATATTTGGTTGACTTGGGGAAACATGTTTTTTGCATCATTAACTGGAATTTTTCTGACTTTTTCTTCCCAGTATGCATTTATGGATTTAATATATTGTTGCTTGAGCAGGGCTTTTATCGCGATTAATTTATTTTGTAATATATTTAGTTCTTTATTATTATGAGTTTGGAAGCTTCTATGGATTTTATTTATTCTAGTTATTAACTTGCTCTTTTGTTTTTGGATTTTAATGATTAAGGGTGTTTGGTAGCATTCCATTGAATTTTTACTTTTTATTTTTGGAACGGTGTTATTCATTGCAATTTTTATCGCTGAGTCTATGTCTTTTAAATAAATATCTATTTCTTCGTTGGATAAATTTCTATTGTTAGGAATGTTAGAGTTATATTCTTTAGTTAAGTGTTTTGCAAAAGCTTCCCAGTTCGTTTTTCTGAAATTAAGTTTGTGATTATTTTCAATTTTTTCTAGTAGGAAGTAAATATCATTTTTTTAACAAATTTCCATTTGAATTGCATTATGATCGCTATTGTACTGTAAAGTTTCGAGTTTATCAGTATTTTCAGATTTTGTGACTTGTAACCTATTATCGGCTAAGCAAAGATCTAGGTACGAATTTCCCCTGGGATAAGATGGCAGATTAGAGCCATACAGTTTTAGTTTGTACTTTATTTCGTTATCATCTACCCAATTTCTTAAAAATGTACCTCTAGTGTTAAATTGTTGGTTTAGCCAACTAATATGCTTAGCATTTAAATCACCTGCCATTACATAATAGTTGTTAGGATCATCTAGTTGAAGTATTTGAAATAGTTGGTCTATTTCTTGATTAAAACTCAATCGATCTCCATAAGGCGCGTAGGCTGCTATAATGTAAAGCTTTTGATTGTCTGGGAGGCAGAGACTAATAATTATTATCTCCAAGTTTTTAAATTGTTCTACTTCAGATAGTACTATTCGCTTAAATTTTAATGTTTTTTTAATTAGAATTGCTACTCCACCGCCTTGTATCGCATTTGGACGGTCCCTTCTAATGATGTCATAATCTTTAAAATCAATTTTATGTTTTGAATTTAGTTTGGTTTCGTTTAGAGTTGCAATGTCTGGGTTATGAATTTTCAGGAAGTTTAAGAGACTATTTCTTCTTTGGTTTGTTATAATTGAATCTACATTTACCGATATCATCTTTAATTTGGCAATTTTCAAGGTATTTGTTGTATGCGAAATGTTGTCATCAGCCATTGGGAATAGGATCAGGTTTCAGTTAATATTGAGAACAGATTATCAATTCTATTACTATTTTGTTGGATCAATTGCATAATTTTAAGTAATTCTTTCGATATGTTTTGTAAAGTTTCTTTGTCTGGTGTTTCTTGTCTGTTTTGTGTGTTATTTGTTGTGTGCTGTATAGGTTCTCGAGTATTATGAGTGTTTTGGATATTTTGTTGCTTGTTATTTTTAATGACTCTCGAGAAAGGAATTCCCGATTGAATGTAATTGTTGAGCATACGCTCTTTTGCGATCCTACTTTCTTTCAGCAGTTGGATTTTCTCCTGTGCCCTACGCTTCAATTGTAACTTTACTTCGCAGCCTCTGTAGGAGGCAGGATGTCCGAAATTTTTGCATGTTACGCAGAATAATTTACTTCTATCATCTGCGTTCGTGGGTTCTGGTAATTTACATTCCCCTGGCTGGTGGGTTTCGTTGCATTTGACGCACCTACAGTCTAAGTGACAATTCGAAGCTACATGGCCCAGTCTTTGACATTTTTTGCTTTGGATACTATCCCATTTCTTTAATTTTTCCCACCTAATTACTTGGTAATTTATATACTTGATGCTATGTAATTTAGATGATTGGCTGTCTGGTGTTAGTTGGATTAAATAAAAAGGTAACAGTCTATTTTCTTTCTGTGATTTAAGTGTTGTGTATCTAGAGGCTTTTAAAAATGTTATATTTTCAACGTTAAGTAATTTTAGCTCAGTCAGCAATTCTTCGGGTTCTATTCCCGTCCCTAGCCCTTTTAAGAGGAATGATTGCACTTTCTCTTCTTTGGGCGTGTAAGAAAAAAACTTGGCCTCGGTAGCTTCGAGTTGCTCTTTCGCTTTTTTAAAATCTTGTATGTTTTCGGTGTATAATGTGTGTTTGTTACTGTTTACGCGCTTAATATGAAAATTATCTTTTGCCAGTTGTGTCTTTATTAGGCTTACCGTTACTGCTTGGTCCTGGCCGAAAATTACAATGGGTGGAGGTTTTCCTTTCTGTCTGGTGGGCGGGGTTGTTTCAACGTACTCTTGGTCTTGGTCGTGGATCAGGCCTTGATGAGTGCTGTCTAGTTTATTGCCTTTATTGTTGACTACGGCGCCGGCTAAGCTGCTGGATTTTCCCCGAGGGTCATTTCTTGGGTTTTGAGAAAAACCCTTTTGCTTTTGTTCTTGAGTTTGTCCTTTCTCGTGTTCTTGGTTCTCTGAGATGTCTGTTGCCATGTCGTGTGTAGACTGATTTTGCAATCTCTCCAGTTTTTCTATCCTTTCGGTCTGCTCACGTATGGTTTTCATCAGATGCTCTATCGTTTGTTGTTGCTTCTGGCTGTTGGTTATCATATCTTCGTATGTTTTTTTTTGGGATTTCCATGTTTTCTGTGTAAGGCATTGTTCCTTCTTGTTTCTGTGATGCTGATTCTTCTAGTGATATATTAGATTTAGATGAGGTGGAGGATTTCACCTTCCTTTCCGAGTTTTTTCCTGGTTTCTCATATGGTTTCAGGTTATCTGATCGTTTAGGGTTGTTTCTTTGAACTTTCAGATTCAGATGACTCTGAGTTGGCTTCTGTTCTGGTGTACTTGCAGTTGACTGCCTCGTCTGGTCCTTATTATTTCCCATGGTAGATTTTTCATTTAAAAATGCCCAAATGTCGGCATTTTTTATTTCTTTATTGGGGGGGGAATACCCCCTGAATCACTATTGAAAGTTGTATTGTCTCTTTCTCTTTTCAAATTTACACTGCGCGGTATATTCTTCTGATAATCTGGCGCGAAACTTGGCCTATGGCTCGCCGTGGTGACGGATTGTCTTGTTCAGAATTCGTACTAGAGGGTTTAGGAGCACGCACTACCTGCACCTAGAGCACAACCGATCCCTTTGAAGGTTCAAGGGCTACTAACATGAACTGGTTCTTTCAGCGTGGTATAGCCGTTGGCAATAAAATCAATAAATTAAATGACATTACTAAAATCGATAAAATCAGTTTATTATCAACAAAATCAGTAAAAAACACACCAATGAAATCTCCATTTTACTGATTTTCGTGATTTTATTAAATTAATTGATTTTATTGTTTTGATTGATTTATTTCATTTGATTGATAAAAATACCTATTATATTATTATAAATTTTATATCACTCAGACAAACAACATCGCTTGAAACACCTTCATTTGATTGATTCTATGATTTTGTTAATTGGATTGATTTGATTGATTCTGTTCAATTTATTGATTTTTCTTATTGCAAATATTTGACTTTTTTGTTAAAAAATACAATCAAATGACTCAATGAAGTCAATAAATTGAATCAAATACTAAAATCAAATTATTATCAATAAAATAAAAATTGCACTGATTTTAGTGATTTTATTCAATTTATTGATTTTATTGTTTTTATTTTTTTTTTATTTATTTTTTTTTTTTTTGTATACCATTAAGCCATTTTCCCTTTCGGCGAGCCTCTATGGGTATGCGTGACACTACCCGATTCGGGTAGTGTTTCTAGGTGGATAGTTTCTTGTAGTAAATAACTACAAGTGTGGGCTCACCACACCCACGACCGCCAACAGCAACGCAGTAGTATTATTCTCGACCGGTCACCCATCCAAGTACTAACCGCGCCCAACACTGCTTAACTTCAGTGATCTACCGGGAACTGGTGTTTCCAGCGTGGTATGGCCGTTGATTGATTTATCCTATTGTACTGATTCTATTGAATTTGTTGATTCGATTGATTTGATTGATTTGATTGATTCTGTTCAATCTACTGATTTTTTATTGTAAATATTTGACTCTTTTATTAAAAAATACAATCAAATGACTGAATGAAGTCAATAAAATGGATAAATACTAAAATCAAATTATTATCAATAAAATCAAAATTGCACTGATTTTAGTGATCTTAGTGATTTTATTCAATTTATTGATTTTATTGTTGTTAATGATTTTTATTTTTTTTATTTTATTGATAATAATTTTATTTTTTTTGTTCCTAGTGATTTTATTGATCTACTTGATTTATTGTATTAAAAAATAGAATCGAATAAATCAAGAAAAGCAAAGAATTGAATAAAATCACTAAAATAATTATAATTGATTTACTATCAAAAAAATCAATGAAATTAGCAACATCAATAAAGTCAATAAAATCCAAATTTTACTGATTTTAGTGATTTTATTTGTTCTATTGGTTTGATAGATTTTTTCGTTTTATTGATTCTGGGGATGTTATTGGTTTTGTTCATTTGATTGATTTTGTTCAACTTATTGATTTATTTTACCTTATTTATGTATTATATTTATTATAAATGTATCTAGCTTTTTTTATCTCAAATGAGGCCCTCTTCGCTCACAAAAGATTACCACAATCCGTGTCCCCCGTTACAGGCTTCTTCATATAATTAATTTATAGTTGGACCACTTGATAAACTTGGAAGCTATAAATAAATTTGCAGAGGGCCTAATTTCGAAATTTCAGGAATCGAATTTGATGGTTTCGGAATTTATTGCTGGATAACTTGATAAATGTATAATTTTTAATTTAAAAATTTTCAAATCATAATTTCAAAGTTAATTTTCCAAACTGGGTAAATTTACAAATTTACATACAACCATAAATTGATTTATCTATAAAATTGGTGCATTTGAAGTTGCTGTCTTCAAAAACTTCTTAAATATTTGCGCCACGATTTCGTGAGTGGCAATGTGTGGTGCGGACTTAAGAGCATTGAAGATTCGGAGCGCGAATTTGACAGCCGGTCTGTATGCCGAGGTTGCTTTGCTGCTTACCAATACAGTCTTATGGTCCTCACATACACAGGACATCTCAATTTTCTTTCGGTTTTTCTCCATATTGGCTGACCCCTGGAAATACTTCTGTGATGTTAGAATTGTGAGTAAAAAATAAATTTGCGAACGGTTCTCGCGGTTCAAATGCTGTCTTCTGCTATCCGCAGATTTCTCCCTCTCGAAAAATTTATGATTTCCGCGAAAATAATTATTGCCTCAGCAGAAGCATTCATTCCTATAAATTTCCTTGATGCGAGGATCTCGCAAAACCCCGGATATTTGACAAGTTTTCTTTCTTTCGCTCTCAAATACTTGGGAAAAATTATATATGGAGTCAGTGCCGTGCCTATAAAAAAAAATTCCAAGTCGGAGTTAACCAACACCCTTAATAAGAGTTCCTTTAGAGCCTAAGTTCTAAATGATGCCAAGTTTTACTTGAGCCGCAACATTACTGAACCCCCAGTTCTTTCTGTGCTGTTCAGTTCAACATTTCTAAAGTGCGGGTTTAAAAAACTACACTTTTCAGTTTGACTTCATGAAAATCCTTTATATTCTGCTTTTTATGTGTTGAAACAGTATTTTCAATCAACTTTCATGAACAAATTGCTTTTATGTATGATGTTTGTTGATGAGTTTCCAAATTAAGCTAGGAATTAAACTAGTGATACTTTTGGGTGGGGAGTGCAAAGTTATTTAAGAGTAATTTTGAGAAATGCGATTGTTTGAGAAATAATCCTTTATGATGTTAGTTAATAAGTTTTCAAATCTGACTAAATTTTAGCTTGCAGAATCTCGCAAGTTAAGTAAAATATTGCTCCAATACATTAGAGCTACTGCAGTGGATTTGAGAAAAATATACTCAAAAATTATCTATAAAATTTTACATAAATTTGAACATTTATTCTTTAATTTTCAATTAGAATAACATTTCGTTGGAATAGTTATAATCCGCAGATTTCGAATATTATATTTATAAATTATCAAGTGCTAAATTGGAAAAATGTTATATTTCCCATTTTAGTCATCATTAGGTATAAAGGACTCCCGCTGATCAGGTTCGGCGACAGCAGTTTGGTTCAGGGGGGAGAAGCCGTGTAGTGGCATAACTGTACACAGGTACCCAGGGCAGAATTGACCATCGCACTGTAAAAACTAGGATTCGATTGAGAACTTAATTCAGTATTAAAACAGTTCATGCAACAAAACAATCCCACTTCAGTTTGATCCGCCAATCTAATAAAATAGGTCGATTTGTGGATTGAAATAGGCTCGAAATGAGGAGCATCTGTCAATAACTAAATCTGATAAAACAAATTCTAATCTGTCAAGTTTATAAACCAACGTGACCCATAGGGCTGAAGTTGGCGACGTCTGAGTGTGACGGTTCAATACTAATTTTTACGAATTTTTAATTTCATCTATTTTTTGTTTTTTGTGAGAGTGAAGTTTGGAACAATTGAAACAATGCACCCTCTGAATCAATTTAATTCGCTATCTCGGATCATTTATCAATCTGAAGTTAGCAAACTACACAATTTGTGAGATCATATTAGAACTCCCAAAACAGGATCCCAGATAAAAATGAATGCCTAGTTTTTACTGTGCGCTGCGCTATTTGGGTCGAGATATGGTTCTCGACAGTGAGACAAGTGGCACGTGTTAGCCTGCAGCGTATCGTATCGCTACTGATTATTGGAAACATTCCTTGAGTCATCTACCGAACAACACAGTCACGTCTCTCTCTCGATAATTAAATGGTGATTGCCACTTTCCTCATTTTACATATTTAATCAAATTTTAAAATGTTTTTAAATTTCAATTCAAGTATCACCGGAATATGAGGGATTCCACACTGCATAAATATCATAAAAGATAAATATTATTCATAACACTTTTTCTTAATTTTACACGTTTTATCGTATCGCTCATTACAAGAGAAATTTAACGGCAGAATGTTATTTTCTTTGGACATATCAATTGCTCACGCTTAAAATCGTAAATGATGACATCAAAAACTTTGTAAATTTAAGTAGTATTTGCGTTTGCTATTTTTACATTTAAGGGCATGTGATACTCCGTCCTGTGGTAAATCAGGTTCAGTTAACCCTGGTTTTTGTCCACAAGAATGAAACAATTTTAAAACTGAATTCGGAGATGCTATAGAATAGTATAACGGACGTCCCCGAACTCTTTTTTGAGGGATTATAACAACAAAAATTTATTTTGCTAAATACAATTTTTTTGTATGTGCACCATTTTGAGGTTAGGAACGGTTTTCAGCACTCTGTCATTCCGATAATGGAGGTATCTGTTGTACCGATGCTGTCAGTACACATAACCTCAAAATACACACACATGAATAAAATTTAGCAAAATTAAATTTTTTCAAATTATTCTACAAAAGAAGAGTTCGGGGACGTCCGTTAGCATGTTCGCTATCATTTCCCAAATCTAACACTGCTAAAATCGATAATTTTCTAAGTATCACATGCCCTTAACGGTCGAATTTCATTTTTATTGAACGTATCAATTATTGCCTATGATTAAAATCGTACCTCCTTTTCGGCTTATTAGAGATAATTACATAATAAAGGAAAAAAGAGGGAGAAAAAGTAAAAAGTCAGCCAAAACTAACCTTTCACTCTCTCCTTATTCTTTTTCCGTCTTTTTTATACTTACTATTCCTTACTATTCCTTCCTGAAATATATTTCAAAATGTTATCCCGGTACTTATCAAAAATAAGTTTGTCATTCGGTTGTACATAAACTGAATTAAAAAATAACACCCCAGTTACATATACAAAAAAAGTATTCGGAGGAAGATGGCATATACAAAAAATATGTGCATGATTGTTTCATGTACCATTTAGTACCTTAGTAATAGTTTATTCCTAAGAATTTTGAACTGAATTTTTCTAATTTTTTGCTAGTTCTTTGTTCTTCTTCTTTATTTTCAGGCAGACCCACTGGTCCAAGTATAGCTATGTATAAGAAACGGGCCTTCTTGAATATTTCTCTCTGTCTCTCTCTCTCTCTCTAACAAGTGGGATACGACTATTTCCAAATTCTGGCAATATTGAGAGGTTTTATGTTCAAAAATCAATGTAATTTTACTTCAGCACTTTAAAAACTGCATTTCGTACCATTGGGCAGTGGTTTGTTCCTTTCTGTTAAAAAAAAAGAAAAGGCCAAAAAATGTTTTTATGAAGAGGATAATTTTCTTGTCTTTCTGACGAATTCTAATGATTGAAAGAAGTGGACTACTTTTCTAACGCTTTTACTTTAAATTTCTAATCTTTCAATATGAATTTAAATAAAACTTTCTTAATTTGAGACTCTAATTGTGATTTTAAATAATATTTTTCATGTTGAGAAAAAAATAATTAAAAGTGTCTTTAAAATATATTGCCCAATTAGTGTTGTGATTGTGGAAAAAAAGTGCAATCTATTGTATAAATTTATGTTTACGGAGTTTACCTTTATAAATTATGGAATTCTTATTTTTATTTCTATGTTGACCATCTTTCTTAAATTATGGATTTCAACGAAATTGATAGAAATTGGGGAAATGAGATGGATATGATTGGTGGATCGGTACAAATTTGAAGTCATCCTATATAAATAGAGAAAAACTGAGATCAGGCAATTGCATAGATGTTTTTGTTGTTGTTATAAAAAATAATTTTTCATCGGTAATTAAATTTTCACCAGTGAATCGAGAATTAGATCAAGTAACTTTTTCTGTAATCGTCTATTGTTTTTATTTAAACGAGACCAGTCGCGCGCTTGAGCGCGTGTGTTTCGCATTTGAAATGTTATTCTGCTGCAAATAATTCGAGGGCATGTGAAAGTTTGCCGTAAGAGCAAATTAGTTTAAGCAGGTTTTTGTGAATAATTTTCCAAACAAATAATGGTTGTCAGACGTACATGTTCATGTTCTTCACATCTGGGCAATAATATTTTTGTTTGAAATTCTGGATTGTAAATGAAAACCTACAAATCTAAATTGTTTTATGGTAAAGTATCCTGTGACCTGAAGATTTTTCAAAGACATTTTTATCGATTGTTTTAGAAGCAAAATAATTATTTTAGTCGAATAATTGAAGGGTAGAAATGCAAAAGGAGTCAAGCGCCATTTTTCACGTTTTTTCAGGAGAGACTAAAAACATGTTCTAAATTCAGCGGGACCATTTAAGAAAAAAATAAGAAAGTGCTTTCGAGAAAATGAATGAAACAGGTCACGTTTCGAGGTTATATTTTGGGTCCGTATCGACTTTTAACATCTTTCAACATTAATTGTGGAGTCAATTTGCAGTTTAAGAAAAAACTAAAAATTTGAATTCTAGCTATTGAATGGACCAATTGAATTCCAAAAAGTTTGTTTTAAAAAAATCATGCAGTTTCGCGAAATTTGAAAATCCAATTATGACTTCGAAATGGTGTATAACTGAAATTTCAACTTCAAATGACGATAGCAGTAATAACTTTGCATATTTCCAAGAAATAAGGAATTAGTTTTAGGTTATTTAGTGCTAAACGGAAGGGACACAATAGTAATTAAAAATAATTAGCCAGTGTCGAGAAAAATGAAATTTGATTTTTTACTTTGTGGTTAGAAAAGCTTCTCGGACTGTGAACACAAAAACACAAGCCAAACACTCGCGTCCGTGCGCCTGCTACTATCGTGATTTCTCGATACTGCGCAGCCGCGACGATCGATCGGGATCAAGTACACATTGGCGCTTGACCCCTTCAGCTGTTCTTTTTTTAGTGGGAATTATGAAAAATGATGCTCCAAAAAAATCCTTTGGCAGGCATGTGTAATAGAATTTATCTGATTTTTTGAGCTAATAAACCTGATTTCGAAAATTTGGCGCTTGACTCCTTTTGCATTTCTGCCCTTCAATTATGTGTATATGTTACGGTCAATACGCCACGGGCGGGCGTTTCGCGTATTGCCCGGCCAATACGCGAATTGCTCATTGCCGTTAGTCAAAACCCGAAGTGAGAGGAATTTTCGGGCTTTGCCCAAGCTCCGTTGAGCAATACGCGAAATGCCCAACATTCATTGGTCAAAGCTGCACCTGAGACATTATCAAGCATGAAATCGGCAATATATATAATTATTTAATATATATTTTCATATGCATTCGATATCATTGAACGTAGTATTGTGTTTTTTCAACTCTACGTTGCTTATACTGAGATTCCATTGTATTTTTGAATGAAACTCTAAGAAAGAAATTTCAACTTCTTTTGCACATTGAAATTGTCATTTGAAAATAAAACTGTAACTATAAATCACAGGGCTAATTATAACAAAATGTAATTGATGCCCTATTTGCTGAAACTGAAGGTTAAGAATATAATAATTATTGCAGGTTTTTGGTATCTTATTCAACAGAAATATACAAAAAACCTTCGCACACTCTTGAAAACGTTTAATATTTATTTTGTTTCTGACAAAACGAATACTTGAATTAAAAAAAAAGAGATAAATATTTATTCAAATTTTTTGTTAGAAACAAAAATTCAACAAAAAAGTTAAATTTTCAACAAAAAGAAATGAAGTTTTAACAAAAGAATTCAACTTTTAACCAATATTTCCATGACTTGCGTCAATATTTTCAACAAAGTAGTGAAATAAAAATAATAAATAATAATAAATGATAATAAAATAAGAATAATAAAGAATAAAAAAGAATAATTTTCTACAAAAAAAAGGTTAGTTTTAACAAAATACCGGAAGTTTTAACCAAATGTATTTTTTATGTTTCGTAAATGTTAAAAAAAACTATAAATTGTTACTGTTTTAAAACATAAATTTTTCTTGGTTACTTTTGTATTTTTAAATATTAGCATTTTTAACTAAAATAATAAATCTTCAACCAAAAAATAATAATTTTCATGAAAGAGTTTATCTTTTAACCAACTATTTTAATTTTCCACCAAAAGAGAATAATTTTCTACTTGAACGAGATACTTGAATTTTGAAAAAAGAGATGAATATTGAATCAAATTTGTTGTTGGAAGAAAAATTTCAACAAAAAAGTTCAATCTTCAATAAAAAGAAATGAATTTTTAACAGAAGAATTCAATTTTTAAACAAAATTTCCATGACTTGCTCCACTATTTTCATCCAAGTAGAATAATAAAGAATACAAAAAAATAATAATAATAATAAAATAAAAATAGTAAAGAAAAAGAAAGATTCATTTTCTACAAAAAAAGGTTAGTTACAACAAAATACCGGAATTTCCAACCAAATGTATTTTTATGTTTCGTAAATGTTTAAAAAAACTATAAATTGTTACAGTTTCAAAATTGTACTTTTTCTTGGTTACTTTTGTATTTTGAAAATATTAGCTTTTTGAACTAAAATAATAAATCTTCAACCAGAAAATAATGATATTCATAAAAGAGTTTATCTTTTAACCAACTATTTTGATTTGCCACCAAAAGAAAATAATTTTCTACAAAATACGTGCATATTTAACGAGATACTTGAATTTTAAAAAAAGAGATAAATATTGAATCAAATTTTTTGTTAGAAACAAAAATTCAACGAAAAAGTTAAATTTTCAACAAAAAGAAATTAAGTTTTAACAAAAGAATTCAACTTTTAACCAATATTTCCATGACTTGCGTCAATATTTTCAACAAAGTAGTGTAATAAAAATAATGATAATAAAATAAGAATAAAAAAGATTAATTTTCTACAAAAAAGGTTAGTTAATTTAACAAAATACCGGAATTTCTAACCAAATGTATTTTTTATGTTTCGTAAATGTTTAAAAAAAACTATAAATTGTTACAGTTTCAAAATTGAACTTTTTCTTGGTTACTTTTGTATTTTGAAAATATTAGCATTTTGAACTAAAATAATAAATCTTCATCCAGAAAATAATGATATTCATAAAAGAGTTTATCTTTTAACCAACTATTTTAATTTGCCACCAAAAAAGAATAATTTTCTACAAACTACGTGAATATTTAACGGGATACTTGAATTTAAAAAAAAAAGAGATAAATATTGAATCAAATTTTTTGTTAGAAACAAAAATTGAACAAAAAAGTTAAATTTTCAACAAAAAGAAATCAAGTTTTAACAAAAGAATTCAACTTTTAACCAATATTTCCATGACTTGCGTCAATATTTTCAACAAAGTAGTGAAATAAAAATATTGATAATAAAATAAGAATAATAAAGAATGAAAAAGATTAATTTTCTACAAAAAAAAGGTTAGTTTTAACAAAATACCGGAAGTTTTAACCAAATGTATTTTTTATATTTCGTAAATGTTAAAAAACTATAAATTGTTACTGTTTTAAAATATAAATTTTTCTTGGTTACTTTTGTATTTTTTGAATATTAGCATTTTGAACTAAAATAATAAATCTTCAACCAAAAAATAATAATTTTCATAAAAGAGTTTATCTTCTAACCAACTATTTTAATTTGCCACCAAAAGAGAATAATTTTCTACTTGAACGAGATACTTGAATTTTAAAAAAAGAGATGAATATTGAAACAAATTTTTTGTTGGAAAAAAAAATTTCAACAAAAAAGTTAAATCTTCAATAAAAAGAAATGAATTTTTAACAGAAGAATTCAATTTTTAAACAAAATTTCCATGACTTGCTTCACTATTTTCATCCAAGTAGAATAATAAAGAATTATAAAAAATAATAATAATAAAATAAAAATTATAAAGAATAAGAAAAATTAATTTTCTACAAAAAAAGGTTAGTTATAACAAAATACCGGAATTTCCAACCAAATGTATTTTTTATGTTTCATAAATGTTTAAAAAAACTATAAATTGTTACAGTTTCAAAATTGAACTTTTTCTTGGTTACTTTTGTATTTTGAAAATATTAGCATTTTGAACTAAAATAATAAATCTTCAACCAGAAAATAATGACATCCATAAAAGAGTTTATCTTTTAACCAACTATTTTAATTT
>CAKNXH010014245.1:0-10220 GCA_932178445.1 Andricus quercusramuli
ACGTACATCTATAGACATAATGCGGCCCTAAACGTACTTTATTACCATCTTTGTTGCTCTTACAGTGTTGGTCGCGACCTGACCCTGCCCTGCCGAGCGCTCCAAGGAAGATAGAGTCAATTCTTCGAAACGAGAAGTGCCAAATTTTCTGCTACTACGATTTTCGGGCAGCAGTCTCTATTGCGCACTCGAGGCCTGACATTGTTCTCCAAGACTTTGAGGAACGGACTATATTCGTGATTGAATTGTCGGCTCCGTCCGAACACAACAACACTGCAAAGGAGAAAGAAAAGGAGGAGAGGTATCAATACCTTAAAAGAGAGCTGCAACGACTGTACCCAAAATATTCGGTACAAGTAATTGTCCTTGTGATAGGTGCTCTCGGAGGTGCGAAACTATCACTGGTTCATGACCTTAAATTATACTCGCGTGCCAAAAATATGCCAAGGCACTTTCGTGGAGGATGCAGAAAGCTGTCATCCTTGGGTCGCTTCGTGTCCTCAAGTCACACAAGGGTTTCACCGGCCTGTCCTTGTGATTTCGTCGTGCCCTGTCACCACCCATCTCACGGTTGTGAGACGTGGCCATAGGTGTGTTTTACCGCGGTTCTACTGGGGACTGTTGACATTTTTTAGATGACAGTTGCTCGATATTTTAATCAATTGAAGCGAAGGTAGTCGATTCAAATTTATGTATTCTATTCTTTAAGATTTGTAATAATAAATTAGTATCACATAATCGCTTATTTTGGCGTATACAATATAACTTTAGTAATTTTTTATATCATATAATATAGAAAATAAATCCTTTTAAATCTCAGGGGACGTTGAAGATAAAATTTTTTTTCAAATATAATCAAAACCTTCTGATCCCAATAATCAAATACCACTTTTCCACCTACTACCGATTTCCAAAACGGCAGGATGTGGCAAAGTTTCCTTTTATTATTTGAAGGAAAAAGGCGTAATTACATTTCAGAAAATTATATCTTTGGAGTACTCTGTGGTTTAAAAGGATTTTATTTTTTATTTGCATGTATTGTATTGTATAAAAGCTTCCTATAGTTATTATATATTTACAAAAAGTTAATAATGGAGACTACTTTTTATTAAAAATCATACAGAAATATAATACAATAATTTAAATGGACAAAATTTGCTTAAATCGGTTAAAATGCCGAATTCATAATAAGCTCGATATTATAATCAATTTAAGCAAATTTAGTCGATTCTAATTTATGTATTCTATTTCTTATGATTTTTAATAATAAATAGTCTTGCGTAGTCACTTGTATTATCGTAGCGATACAATATAGCTTTAGTAGGCTTTTGTATAATAAATTACATAAAAGTAATGCAATTTCCTTTGAAAGCCCGGGGCACAGTGAAGATATAACATTTTTGTTCAAATGTCATTACAACATTGTGATTTCAAGAAAAAGACAACTTTTGTACCTCTCGACATCGGTAGGGGGTAGAAACGTTGTCTTTTATTATTGGAATCAAAAAGTTCGAATTACATTTCAACAAACATTTGATATCTTTACGGTTCCCTGATCTTTTGATTATGTACTTACGAACTAAACATTATTTTAATTTGAACTTTGGTTTGTATAAAGCTTTTCAGGCACGACGACTTAACATGTTTTTTTGTGCTTATTATAACGCACTGTGAATTAAACAATATCTTTAATTACAACTTTTTGTATACCAATTTTTTACCACGAAGATTTAGCCACGGGAGCAGGAACAGGGTGGCCCTTTTAATCGAGGGAAAAATTCCCGGTTCTTTTCCCGGTTGACGAAAATTTTTCCCTGTCATTGAAATTTAAATTCGAACTATTCGAGCTAACCATTTTTTCATGTGAATTCATAAAAACTTCACTGCAAATGAAAACACTGAAAAGTTTCAATGAAACAATTTTTAATGAAATGTCCCTAAACTGCAAAATAAATTTCTGTAACTTTTATAAATTATACAGTTCAAAGATTCAAAAAATATAAATCTGTGCTATCATTTTCAATGCTCTAAATTGAAGAATGAATACAAAAATTGGTAAATTTTGAAAATGATATCATGTTGAGCAATTTTAAGTTAAAAATATCAAAAATTAAAAGAATACAATTTTTTTAAAAGTTGAACTCTTTTTAAATTAGAAGTGAAATTATTCTGATTTTAAGTTGTTACACATCAATAATTATTCATGTTACGAGCGATGCTGTGTAAATTCAATTTCAAGTCTGAATTTGATTCATTGTGAAATATTATTTCACACTGTATTAAAATCATGACTACAAAGCAGATACAAAGTCGCACCTCGCAACGCTTGTAACCTAGAGCTTGTGATAGGATCGATCATTTTGCATTCCTGAGCTCTAGACTGATTAGTCACAGAGCTGGCTTCGAGAAAAAGAAATCCTTTACATTAGGAATGTAAAATTAGACCACCTGCGCATGGTAAAAGGTTTCAGGAAATAAATAAATTTTTGTTCAATCTTAAATAAAAACTTGGATGAAATGATGCGTGCAGCCCTACACAATGTATGCATGTGTAAATGCAAGAATGTCCTAATTTTATACAATGCGTTCATAGAGTATAAATGAAGAGCATCGTAAGCTGTAGAGACTGAGTTAAAAAGAGCAAGCGACATAATTTCATCCGCCCAAGGAAGAAGGAACATATTCAACACATGGGCATTCGTATACGCCACACACGCGAGCATCTTACTTCTCCCTACGCCACGGTATAGGCATCAGGCGTTCTCTGTCTCTTTCTTACTCGATACTACCGAGTATAAGCTACCTTCCACGCCGTTTCTCTCTCTTTCCAATACATTCATCTCACTCGTCGCCTCACGATTCTACTCTTGTGCGTTTTGACAGACCAACGCATGGATAGAAACGTCAAAACAAAGCCACGTGCTTCGTTCAGCCTAACAACAAGACCTCTTAATGCCCATAGAGTATATAACTCGAAATGATTGCTGGTAATTATGCGCTAACAATCAGTTAATAATTAATTATACTAATGATTGATTGACTATATCAATTGCGTCATATTAATTATTGGAAAAAATTAAAATTGTGGTCCAGTATAATAAATACAAAAATCATATTGTGGTTGAAAACCTCGAACCTGTAATCATATCCTTCTTTGATTACAAATTTGATTGAGTCACCATGAAAGACTCGAGACTCCAGAATCTGAATGCTGATGAAGATCCTGTCTCATATGCACTTAGATAAGAAGACAATGCACATAGCTACGGCAAGTTATCAAAATGCAACAATGAGTCCCACCACATCCCTTCCACTTCTATCTGAGATTCTCCTTACCTCGCAAAAATCCCTAACTTAATTACCGCTTTTATGAACGGACGAGCTACATCTTATCAAAATCATCACATTCACTCGAACAACCTGGAACCAGCCAGAACTACTCTAGTTAGAGGGAACACCCCTGTCTCGCCCGTCCGCGTTAGGAACGTTCAGTTAACCTTATTTCAAGCTAGTCGAAATTTAGTGAGTCCACTATACCTCATATCCTCGTTAAGAACGTTTAGTCTAGCCAGTAACGGGAGTGAACGGCCTAAATATGCGTGAAGGGATCTAGTGCAGGAAAGGGTTAAATTCAATCGTTCGGACGTAAAATAAGCATTTGTTCTAAGCTAAAAATGCTTTGAATTATTGTGAGAGTGATTCTTAGTCAGTGGTTTTTTCAATTGCAATTTTCCTTTTATCATCTGAATTGGTGCAGATATTCCTAAAAATAATATATGTTCAATTACATTTGTGAAAATACAACCATTGTTGATTTTTCAAACAAATGAAATAAATAAATATAAAATTTTGGCACTTTGGCCTGGGAAATAATTTTTTGACTGCAAATCTCTCTAACTAAAATGTAAAGCAGTTATAGTGCAAAGAATTATTTTCCAGGCCAATGTGCCGAAGCTTTATGTTTATTTATTTCATTTGTTTACAAGAATAATAATTGTTTCATTTTAACAAATATAATTGAACCTATGTTATTTTCAAGAATATCTGCACCAATTCAGATGATGAAGGAAAATCCTAAATTAAAAAACCAATAATTCAAAAATTTTCCACAACAATAGTTTATAAATATTATAATTAATAATGTTTTCTGGAAATTGTTACTGACTATCACTCTCACAATAACTTTAAGTATTTCCAGATAAGAAACTTTTTTTTTCAACAAAAATGTACAATATTTTTTAAATATATGAAAATTTCGTGATATTTGAAATTAAATAATAACAATAAATAAGAACAATTGCTTATTGTTATTTTACATAGAAATAGTGACTGCGAATCTCTCTCACAAAAATTTAAAGCAGTTTTGGTGCAAAAAGTTATTTTCCAGGCCAAAGTGCCAAAGTTTTATATTTATTTATCTGATTTGTTTAAAAAATCAACAATTGTTGTATTTTCCCAATATAATTGAACATATAGTATTTTTGGAAAAATCTGCATCAATTCAGGTGATAAAAGGAAAACCGCAATTGAAAAAACCACAAATTCCAAATTTGTGAAAAAAATTGCTTATAACAATTCTAATTGTTAATAATTTATGGATATTCTGACTAACAATCACCCTGACAAAAAAAACGCAAAAATATGTATAAATAAAAGGACTGGAATTATTTGAGTTGCAGGGCACATGTACAGTCAAAGACTGAGAAACGAAGATGTACCTAGTTAATATAAATGAATATATGGTACGCAGGTAGGCACAGGTGGGTAGGCAGACCGTGAGGAGATAACATATTTTAGCCACATGTTTTGAAATGGTGAAGAAATTGCTAAAATTATTTTCCAACGAAGAATCTTCAATTTGAGGTAGGTATAACAAAATTTGGTACAGTGGTAGGCTCCAGTGTTGTAACTACCGGTGTTCCATGTGTTCCGGGAACACGGGCCCCGCAAGCTAGGGGGCCCCCAAAGCTTGAAGTCATAGAAAAAATTTTTAACAGAGAAATGAACCATGCACACGCTTTTCCATTGGCTCCTAATTCAATGACCTTTTTTTTTTTTAGAAGCCAGTCCCTGGTCACCGCTTAAGGGCCCCTACACCGTCACCGGCCCTGGGGCATCTGGTAAGCTCTGAGGGGACACTAAAAAATGTAATGGCCAAATGTTACTCAAATTAAGGGGAAATCCCCTAAATCCAATTTCCACCGAAAAATTTCAAGTCTACGCCAGGAATTTAGAAATACATTTTATAATAATAGAATGTTTATGTTCCTGATGGTAAATATCTACTGATTTATACCAAATATTCTTCTTCTTTGTGTAACTACATTTCAGAATCTACAGAAGCAAAGAAATGAAGAATAATATTGTTACTATATGCAAAAAATTATAAAATACATATCCAAATTGACTTGTTCTTCAATAGATGTTTTATATAAAATTGTTCATGTCGAATTTGTTGTTACCTGCTTTCCAAAAACTTGCCCTTTTCCCCTGTTTCTCGTTTTTCACTTAAATTCGAACTGAATTAATAGAAGCCAGTAATAAGATCTGGGTAGAGGCCGCTGTAGTGTACAGACGCGACGCGGTAGCGAGTCGGGCTAATATGCTTACAGTTTGGTTATTTGGCGGGTTTTTTTGTGCACAGGGAGTGAAATTCTATGAAGTGAATCGGGTTTTCATAGTGCGAGTGTTATCTAAGTTTTTTTTGTCGTTGAGGACTCAGGAAAGGCTTTGTTGAATCTTTATGAAAATTGAGGTTATGTCGGGAAAAAGCGGGAACCTTGCTAAGGGGAGGCAGGAAGCGGGAGGTGTACCAAAAGGTGGTGCCGCGACGCGGACCACGGAGGAACTTGACGATGGCGTGAAGTTCAAAAAGGGCCCAAGCAGACCAAAGAAAGTGAATAAAGTGGATACGTTGGACACGAAAAGTGGACTTACACTAAAGAAATTTTTGAATAGCAGAAAGAGCGATTCGACACAAGAGAGAGTTCTATCGCAAGGTTTCAGTAAGAGTAATAAAACGATGCGTTCACCTGTGATAGAAAAAAGGGCAAACTCAGGAGCAGGTAACCTTTCCAGTTTCCAAAGAAGTAAGAGCTTGGAATATTTAACGAAAAGTGACAATAAGAAAGGGAGGGTGACCAATAATAAAAGTGAATCGGTGGATACTACCCAACTCAGGGAAGTATTGGATGCCTGGTGGGAGGAAAAGTTCAGTGCCGAAATGAACAAGATAATTGGGAAGTTGAAGGATGAAATGTGTCACCTACTGGGGATTGAGGAATTAAAAGAGAGAAACGTGGCTGCGGAAACAGCATTGACTAGGGCCCGAGATAGAGAAATAGCATGGAAAGAAGAAAATGATAAGTTGAAAGGAAAAATTCAGGAGCTGCAGTCCAGACTTGAAAATGCAGAGAGGAGGATTTCTGAATACATTCAAAGAGAGAGATTAGAAGAGCCACAAACCGGAAGTCATACACTCTCACAGGGCGATGAGAGAAAAGATAACGGAAATGAAACCGGAGAATTTGAAGACAGTGACCGGGAAATTATAACGGAAGGAACAAATGGTCAGGAGAAGAGAGAAAAGGTCGAGGAAAAACCGGACTGGCTGAAAATGGGAAAATGGGAACGAGAATGGGAATTGGATGAACGCAGAAAAAGAAAAAACTGAGTCCTGGTGAAGGGTTTGGTTGCGAAAAGGGGAAAAAGAGCGGCAAGGGAGATGGAAAATACGATAAGGGGACTTACCGGAGCGATTATTACCATTGAGTGAGAAAAGGAGTCTGATGGCAAACAAACACTATCTTCGGGGTACGCCCATTAGAATTGAAGACGATTTTACGCCAAGAGAAAAGGAAGTGTTTGAGTGGATTGGGAGTGTAGTGAAAAGTGCACGGAAGAGAGGGCTAGCAGCGGACAGCAGTTACATGAGTTGGACTATTGGAAACAGTGCATTTTTCTGGAATGAGCAAGATAGTAAAATTGAGACTAGGATATTTCGGAGAGACACAAAATAAATCAATCAGAGTAGTCTCGTGGAACGTCGCGGGTAGCAGCAACATCTTGAAGACTTGCGAATTTTTGAGCAACTTCGATTTGGTGATTCTTCAGGAAACCTGGCTGGAGGAAAAATCTTTTAAGAACTATAAGAACAAATTAGATCCAGATTTTATATGGTATGATAAGGCAGCTTCGAGAGAGAATAAAAAAGACAGGGCGAAGCGGGGACATTTGATTGGAGTAAGAAAAACATGGGGTGAAGGCTTGGAAGTGACTAAGTGGAAATATGGTCTGTCTATCGAATGTGCAGCTCTGAAAGCCAATGGTTAGAAAGTTAAAATTATTCCTGCATATAATAACGTTGGGATGAAGGCTGTGAAAAAAGTTTTAGATCCTATGATAGAAGGGGAGCGAGGGAAGGGTGTCCATTTGATCCTAGTGGGTGACTGGAATGCGAGGATAGGTGAAGAACAGGGGGACGAAGAAATTGAAGAAATTGATGTTGACATAATTGATACACATGTAGCTAGGGATAGAAAATCTAAATAAACTAGTCAATCAGGAAGGGAACAAGTTCCTGGATTTTTGTGAAGAAAACGGGAAAAACGTATTGGTAACGGTGGTCGGAGCGAACGTGTCGATTTGCTGCTCTCCGGAGTATTATTTTTTCGAGGGTTTTTCTTGCTCTTTTTTTAATAAAAATTTGCAGGTAGTGACTTTTTGTGTTTCTGGTGCGTCTGTGCAAGTTTTTTTTTCAAAACTGCTGGTTTCTTGTTATTTTGAGATTTACTAATAACTATCATTATCAATTAGAGCAATGGGTGCGTGTCCAGAGTGCAAGGAAGTGATTTCCAGAGGAGGACCTGAGGTGCTTGTTTGTGTAAAGTGTGGTGTTTTGACCCATCTGGCCTGTGTTAATTTTAATATTTCGAAAAAAAAACGTTGATAAACTCAAAAACGGTCAAGCATATTTCTTCTGCATCAAATGCAAAGGACAGGGCATCAGCGACATCTCTACGGAAGTCGATGGTTGCTCGTCAGGGAAACCTGCAAATAATGTTCGCCACGCAGGTGGTACGTCTTCCCTTCACACTCTTGCCCCTCGGCAGCCACTACTACCCCCGACCAGCCTGATCTTTCTGCTATGATCAGAAATACTGTCCTGGAAGGACAAAAGGATGTGCTTGCGCAGTCTCAGGCGATTCTTTCCAGTATCATTGAATTCGAAAATAAGCAGCAAGCGTTCAATGATAATCTTCTGACCTCCATTCAAACTATAAAAGCTGACATTGCTGATAACTCGAATCGAATTTCTGTGCTCGAAGCTGGTTCAGAAATTGGAAAAGAAGACATCACCAAAATCAAAAAGGATGCCAATGATTTAAAATTAAAAGCGCCTACTCTCGAGCATGCGCTTAACGTAAGTGAGCAGGCGGCCCTTCAAACGACTTTGGAAATGAATAATTTTCCTTTACGAGGGAAGATGTGGTAAAAATATACCGAATTATAAAGACACCTGCGGTCACAAAATCCTCCAACCCGCCTATCATTGTCGCGAAACTCGGCAATCAACAACTGCGAGATAATTTCGTTGAAAGGCGCAAGGTCTTTAGAGACTTCTCTACTGAAAACCTCGGGTGGCCGAGCAAAGATAAACACCCTGTTTATCTACGTGAGGCTCTGTCACCTTTGGACCGAAAAATCTACGCCATTGACCTTTGTCTCAGAAGAGGCAAAATAATCAAATATCTATGGATTGCGGGCGGAAAAATTTTTTGTCACAGAGAGGATGGATCTCCAGGAATTTACCTGGCTAATCTGCAGACACCCGAAGGACTTAAATAGCAATTACTGCTTCCCAGTATCATCCTAAGTATATATGTAAGTATATATATACACTACTGGTACCGAACAAATATTTTTTTGACCTTCTGAAAATAGTGCAGCACTTGAGAAGTTCAAAAAAAAAAATCAAGATTTTCTCAAATTTTCTACCTCAAATTCAACTCTTTGCACGACCTAGGAAAATTTTTTCAAAAACCTGAAAATTATACGACATGGAGCCTGAAATCTTATCTTTAATTTAAGCCAAGAAAACTTGAAAACTCTTCATGGGTGCCCGAGATATGATCACGGTTCTCGGGCGGTCTTCTACTCGCCTCCTTCGTTGAGGCAGGACCGAATAGGCCACGCACAGAGGTGGCGCCTAAGTGGACATTGTCCTATTCTTTAATATGGAGATCATATTAGATTCAAATAATTGTCAACACTCACAAATAACAATAAATATTTTTTTTCATCCACCATAATTTGAAATAAAAATTACTAATGAAGAGAACCAAAAGTATAAGAGGCGCCACCTTAGTGCGTGGCCTATTCGGTCCTGCCTCAACGAAGGAAACGAGCAGCGGACCGCCCGAGAACCGTGATCGGCGATTAAAATTGAGCTCAGACAGCATTAATAGAGTTACATGTAGTGTACACAAATAGTTTCTCTAAGCTTTTAATAAGTGTCTGTAAAAAAATTGATTTCCTCACGTGATCGCGTTATTGGATATACCTTTAAATTTCTCACTGACAGTGTGTTTTCCATAAGTGACAAGTTTATTAGTTAGTAACAGCATTCTCGAATGAACTTTATAAGTGGCTTAATCGAACATACGTTATTATATTTTAAACTTTCAATCGAAGTCTGTAAAAATACTTAGCTGTAAAATACTATAAAAAGTAGGTAAAATGGCTCCGTTTTCTCGGTGTTGTAATCCTTTTAGTAAAAAAAGACACTGCAAAAATTTGAATATGTCAGTACTTCGCAAAATTACAAAAGAACTTTGTAAAAGAATAGATATTACCGAAGCCAAAGAGGGGCAGCTTATATGCAATTCATGTCGTCTTCATCCCCCAAAAACCAATCACAATGTAAAAGCTGTTTTAGGAAACTCTGCACCACCCCCTTCTTCTTTACCGAACCGTATTGATGATCTTCCTCCAGTAGCTCAGCAATGAATCAGAAAATGAAGTAGAAGGCGTGGTTTCTGGAGAAGTGGAAGACTTGTATCTGAATTCCGAGGATGAAAAATTAATAATAAAGCTCAACAAAATACTTGAAATTTTGCAAATTCCCCCAATTGAAAATCGGAAGGATCGAAGATCAATAAAAGCCCAAAAACGAAAGGTACAAGAAATAAGGGAAGCTATAGACTTTGAGCTGCAGAAAA
>CAKNXH010014286.1:3528-13572 GCA_932178445.1 Andricus quercusramuli
CACGAAACGTCGGCAACATTCATAGTTTCGCACACGATTGAAACCCGAAAAATCTTTAAATTTTAAATTTTAAATTTTAAATTTAAATTTATTATAATGAATCATCGTGAAAGTATCAAATCTATTATTGTTCCCAATTGTGTTTCTTAATCGGGTCGCACCGATTCGGAACGATTGAGAACGATTTTTTTCATTCTCAAGAAGAGAACTAACGTGCGGCGCATTAAGGATCTATTGTAGCTGCTTGCCAAATAGTTCTGTAGCACAGAACACCCCAAGTCATATTTCCCACCCCGTAATAATAATTTTAAAAATCCCCTAAGACCACCCCTACCACCTTTACCTGAACAAATCCAAAGACCTTCTACATAAAACACTTAAAAAATTAAAAATAATCACCCGAATCACCTTCATAAAACCCCAACTCATATTTACAACCCCATGATAACATTCAACAACCTCCTAAGACCACCACTGCTACTTTCACCTTAGCAAATCCCAAAAGCCTTTACGTAAAACACTCAAATAATCAAAAAAAAATTAATAATTACCCCAGTCAACTTCAGAAAACCACAAGTTATATTCTCAACCCTATGATAATATTCAACAACCCCCTAAGACCACCCCTTCCACTTTTGCCTTAATAAATCCGAAGAGCATCCACGTAAAACACTCAACAAATTTCAAAATTTTGAATAATCACACAAGTTACCTCCAGAAAACTTCGAACTATATTTTCAACCCCATTATAATATTCAATAACCCCCTAAGACCACTCCTTCCAATTTCAATTCGATAAATCCTAAATGTCTCCACGTAAAACACTGAAAAAATATTTAAAAAATTTGTAATGATCATCCAAGTCACCTTCACAAAACCAAAAATTATATTTCCAACCCCATAATAATACTTAACAGCCCCCTAAGACCGTAAAAAACTGGAGTTTAATTTTGTTGCATGTAAAATGTTCAGCTGTTAAAGATTACATGCTATTTGGCGAAAGTTTATCTTACGATGGAATAAAAGCTGTCGTCTGCTACACTGTTAGAAATTTCTGTAGGAATTTTCAGAGACACGTCACTAAAGCTTTATGCAGAAACCGTTTCTAAATTTTCCTAAACTGTAACAGAAATTTCAGCAACGGTAACTGCATACAGCTTCAGTTACATGTTTCGGAAAATTCTGTTACAGTTTAGGAATTTTCAGTTACTGTAACTGAAAATTTCAAGGGGTTGAAAAATTTTTTTCGGTTCATTAATTTTAATATAAAATGTGTAGTATATATTTGTCCTGAGAATATAAATAGAAGAAAAATACGAGTTAAGTTATTACAAATGACTTTTTTATGTATCTATGTTATAATAATACGTACACTTATTGTATCAAATATGTAATCAAAGCCCATCTTTTATGATTAGAAATTTTCTTTCACATTTGATCAATTGAGTATATTATATAACATAAATATATACGTATAGTTATTTAGATATAAACTTCGCTCGTATTTAGTCATACTATAATTTATATTTTCAAGACAAATATATACTGCAAATTTATATTGAAATCAATGAACCAAACAATACTGTCTCTTCATATTACATGTTCTGAAAAATGTACGCACAAAATTTATATAAAATGTTGTTTTGTTTTTTATACAAGATAAAAAATCTCAATTAAACTTTCTTTTAATATTACTATATCAATATAGTATATGAAATAATATAAAAACACATAAAATTTCTTATATTGTCGGTAAGAAGTTGTCAATTTGTTTTGCTAATTTTAATTAAAAAATAATTTAAAAATGTAGCAAAGAAGAACTTAAGAAAGGTCCTATGCATAATGTTTTCTAATGTCATTGATTTAAAACAGCAATGAAATTATATTGTAACTAATCAAATAAAAACAATTTCGGTTTGTTTATTAAAATTGCTATAAAATTAACGTCATGGTTTATCAAAAAACAATTTCTAACTTGACGAAGAGGCAGATTAGGGGTTATCCACAAAATACGAGATACTTTAGAGGGGGGGGGGGTATCAAAGTATCATTCTCCGTGTTAAGTGTGATTGGCCGTACTTAAATTAGGTGACGGTTTATAGGCCATTTCTGAGACCCCCCTCCCTCCTGTAACAAACTGCAACAAAATATTTCTACCCTCCCCCACTCTTTCTGTACGTAATTTTTTTTGCCAAAAATGTTTTACTAGATATTGCTGGTAGAATTGGGCAGGGTATTGAAATATCAGCATTTTAATCTTGTAATACTTTCAACATAGAAACTTTTATAAACGGAATAAAACAGTATTTCAGATACAAATTTAAAAAATTCAAATTTATTAATTTATTTTAAACAAAGAAATGTCTTTTCTACTATAAAATATGGATTTTTAATAAGACACTTGAATTTTCAACAAAATAATTAACTTTTTAACATAATAGTTGAATTTTCAACCTAAAAATATAAATACCCAACAAAAAGTGTTATAGTTTATATTTGAATAAAAAAACATGAAATTTATGCAAAAAAAATTTCAACAAAAAGACGAATTTTCTCTACAAAAATTGAATTTAAATACAAAAAATATGACTTCAGCAAAAAATTATGACTTCAGCCAAAAATTATTTTTCCACGAAACTGGTGTATTTTTACACAACAAAAAGGAAATTTTAAACCAAGAAAATTATTTTTTCCCTACCGAAAAAGGAGAAATTTCAACTAAAAAAGATCAATCTTAAAAAATAGAAATGTTACATTTTCAACTAAAAAATTAATTTCAAACAAAAAAAAAAGACTTTCCCACTAAACATTTAAATTTTTAACCAAAGACATAAGCCTTCAATCAACCAAATAAATTTTTAACAATGTAGTTAAACTTTTACCCAAGTAGTTGCATTTTCAATTTGAAAAAATTAATTTTCAACAAAATAATGAAACTTTCAATCTAAGAGATGAATTTTCAACTAAAAATATAACTGTTCGAAAAAAATGATTTCTGAACAAAGTGATTCAACCAATTCTTTCAAATAGGATAATGGAATACTCAAGCAAAGAAGAAGAATTTTTTACCAAAAAGTTGCATTAAAAAAAAAGAAATTTTTACCAAAGCGGATGAATTTATAAATAAGAAAAAAAATTTTTTAAAAAGAGTTTAATTTGCTGTTAAAAAAGATTTTAGTTGACTTTCCACGATCAAAATATGAAATTTTAACCGAAAAATAAGTTTCTGCGAAAAAAATTAAATGTGTAATCCAAAAAGACGAATTTGTACCAAAAAAGGATGACCTTTTAACAAAATTTTTAAATTCTCTACCGAATAGTTGCATTTTTATCCAAAAAATATGAAATTTCTCTTGAGCAGATAAATTTTTATTTAGAAAGAAAAT
The DNA here is from genome assembly GCA_932178445.1 of Andricus quercusramuli. Taxonomy (NCBI): domain Eukaryota; kingdom Metazoa; phylum Arthropoda; class Insecta; order Hymenoptera; family Cynipidae; genus Andricus; species Andricus quercusramuli. Next base: position 6,915 of record CAKNXH010014286.1, read on the forward strand.
AAACTTTAAAAAAATATGTAGCTGGATTTTCATCCCGAAAAGATTCCAGTTGACTTTCCGAAATCAAAAAATGAAATTTTCAATAAAAAATAAGTTTCTACGAACAAAATTCAATTTTTCATCCAAAAGGACGAATTTTTATGCCAAAAGGGATGAATTTTTAACGAAATAGTTCAATTCACTTCCAAGTAGTCGAATTTTTATCCAAGAAAGATTCGTACTAAAACTTATGAATGTTTAATTAAAAGGACACATTTTTTTAAAAAGTTGAACTTTCATCCAGAAAAGCCTTCAGTTCATTTTTTAACACCAAAATGTGAATTTTAAACAAAAAGTAAAATTTCTACGAAATAGTTAAATTTTCAACAAAACAGTAGAATTTTCAACCACAAGTATGAATTTTTTACAAAATAATTATATTTTCAACCAAACGCAGTTGCATTTTTATCCAATAAAGATAAAACTTCTCTTAAAGAAGATGCATTTTTAATTAGGAGAAAAAATATACCATTTACGTAGTGTATACAGATACGGCATTTATTGCCGTATTTTCATTTTGGTGTACGGCATTTTAGTCACTGGTCACAGAAGAGTGGTCTGTCACATCTCGAACCCCTTTTCCAAGTCTCCCTTCAAAAAATACGAGTGTTAGTGACTGGTCACAGAAGAGTGATCGTGAGAATTCGTGATTCGAATCTGAAGATAAACAATTCGCAAATTAGTGCCGGAGCTCAATACTCGACCTAAAATTTAACCAAAAAATAAATTTTCTACAAAATAGTTACATTTTCAACAAAACAGCAGAATTTTTAACCAAATTAAATTTCGTACAAAATAGTTGAATTCTCAACAAAACAGCAGAATTTTCAACCAAAAAGTAGGACTTTTCAACAAAATTGTGAAATCTATAAGCTAATTTTCTGCTAAATAGTCGAATTTTTAACCAATAGTATGACTTTTTAACAAGATTGTTAAATTTTCAAACAGTTGCATTTATGTACAAGAAAAATGACAATTCCAAAAGGATTTCAATAGACTTTTCTACAGAAAAATACAAATTTGAAACAAAAAGTACATTTTTTAGGAAATAGTTGAATTTTGAACAAAACAGTTGCATTTCTGTTCAAGAAAGATGCAATATTTCTACATTAAAAAATGTGTATGAATCGAATCCATTTCAAATCAGGCAGAACAAATTACAAGGCAGACGAATAGCTAGTGTGCAAACATAACCTACTTATATACAAGAGGGCGTAATTAGAATTACAAGTAAATACTATTTAATCTCAATGAATAGCTGTCTTACCATTTTGTATCTCAACTTTAAGTCGGGTAATATCTCGGGACTTAGCCCGTTATACCGACGAATTTTTGAATTGATGTGTCACTTCACTATAATTCACTATGCTAACACGGTCTGCTATGAACGCGACCGAGGTGGGTCGTGAAGCGAGGAGTGCGCATGCAACTGCGCACTTGTTTCGGTTACGATAACTTATATTTCTGTTACCATTTAGGAATTTTACGAAACTATTTATAATTTTCAGATACCGTTTCTGAAGTTCACTTAAAATTTAGTAAATTTAATGTAAAAGTTACTGAATTGCGTTTTCAGTAACATAATTTTATCAATTTCAGTTACTTTAGTTTCTTAAATGTGTCGGAATTTTCCGAAAATTTCTAACAGTGTACGTCCTTCGCAGCAATGGAAAAATGGCAAAGTATACGTGAAAAGCTATAAATCAGGACACTATTAGATTTAGAACAACTTTTTACTTACCTAATTGTTATTTTAAAAATAATTAGACTTTATACATACTTCCTGCCACAGTCAGTATTGTAGGTTAGGAACAAAACCAAAAAGTATAGGAATCGAATTATATTTGAAGTTGGAACATCAGTGGCGGATCTAGGTATTTGAATTCAAAGTAACAATATTTGAAAAAAAATTTGAAGGACTGAAAAATCCCGGAAAATAAAATTCCCGACTTTTTCAAATTCCCGAATTGGGAAATTCCCGAATAATAAAATTTTCGAATATGTAATAAAATTTCCGATTACTAAAATTCCCGAATAATGAAATTCCCGTATTGGAAAATTCACGAGCAGTTTATGATATGACCGGAATGGATAATTCTCAATAGTTTATGATATTACCGAATTTAAAAATTCCCGACAGAAAATTGACAAATTATAAAATATCCGAACTAGAAAATTTCCGAATTTAAACAAATATAATAATGCAATATTTTTATCAAGAAAAAAATTATTTTTAATGTTTAAAGTTCCTAAAATTATTGGTTAACTTTGAGTTAACAATAATTGAAAAAAATATATTTCTGGATGAAAATCGTCTTCAAATATTGTTATTTTAAATTCATACAATAATTTTAGAAACTTTGAAGATTAAAAATATTTTTTCTCAGAAAAATATTTGATTATTGTATTTTTAACAAATAAATAATATTGATTGAAAAAATTTTTTTTTTATTGTTCCGGGAGTTTTATAATGCAAGAATTTTCCAGTTCGTATATTTTATAATTTGGCAATTTTCTAGTGGGAATTTTAAAATTCAGTAATATTATAAAATGTCGGGAATTTTCCATTTCGGCAATATCATAAACTGTTTGGGAATTTTTTATTCGGGAATTTCATTATTTGGGAATAATATTATTAGGAAATTTGACTTTTTAGGATTTTTCAATCGTCCAAAAATTTTCATCCAAAAATATATTTTTTCAATAATTTTTATTTTGAATTCAAACAATAATTTTAGAAACTTTTATCAGAAAAAAATATTTTTTTATACAAATATTTGATGATTGTATTTTTAATAAATAATATTGATTGAAAACCATTTTTCCATTGTTTCGGGAGTTTTATAATTCAGAAAATTTTCAGTTCGGATATCTTATGATTTGGCAATTTTCTATCGGGAATTTTCAAATTCGGTAATATTATAAACTGTCGGGAATTTCCTAGTTTGGTAATATCATTAACTGTTCGGAAATTGTTTATTCGGGAATTTTCCAGTTAGGGAAGTTTATTACATATTCAAAAATTGTATTATTCGGGAGATTCCCAAATCGAGAATTTGAAAGAGTCATGAATTTTATTTTTTAGAATTTTTCAGTCGTCCAAAAATTTTCATCCAAAAATATATTTTTCCAATAATTGTTGTTTAAGATTCACGCAGTAATTTCAGAAACTTTAAACATTACAATTTTTTTGATAAAAATATTTGATCATTGTATTTTTAATAAATAAATAATATTCATGAAAAAATTTTTTCATTTGGCTAAATTCGGGAATTTTATAATTGGGGAATTTTCTAGTTATTTGGATATTCTAGAATTCGGCAATTTTATGTCGGGAATTTTATTATTTGGGAATTTTCCGATTCGATAATATCATAAACTGCCGGGAATTTCATCATTCGGGAGTTTTTCATTTCGGTAATATTATAAACTGTCCGGGAATTTTATTATTATGGAATTTTCCTATTCGGGAATTTCATTATTCGGAGATTTTCTAAATCAGGAATTTTACAGTCTCGAGAATTTTTCAGTCTTCCTGATTTTTTCAAGATAAGTGTATTTGGATATTATTTTTTATTTCGAGAAAGCTATTTAATTAAATAATAAAATCATTACAAATTTGTTATGGATTTTATAATTTAATTGAATTGTTTTCAGAAAATAAAGAATAATATCCAAATACACTCATGGTGAAAACCCATTTTTTTCTGAGTTTTGAAAATAATAAAGTTTTGTCTCAATGCAATTATTGGTATTATTTTTCATCCCTCAGCTTGCAAACATCTTTGATTTCACCCACCGAACCTGAATTACCTGATGGAATATACTTAAATTTCCATCAATATTATCTTAATACAAAATGTTACGTACAGCACAAAATTAAGATTTTCAATTTACATTCAATATTCCTGATAAATATTTATTTAATAACTTTTTAAAATAAAATTTTGCGACTAAGGGTGCCCTCATACGTAACAAAAATTCTGAGTTCAAAAAATTATTCAAAAAATGAAATGTTAAATAATAATAATTTGAAGCATGAAATAATGTCGATAGGAGTTGTAGTTGTTCAGAAATAATCTTTCAGCTTTAAAATTTTACTTCGTAAAAAGGCTTTGATATAGAACTGCAATACCGACGAATCTCGAAACTTTCAAAATGGAAATTCATATCTCATAACTTGTGAATTATGGTTAATATCATAGTAAATACTGCGACTTTTTCGAATGCTGTCGAGTGCTTTATTGCAGTCATCAAAAATATATAAGCATTCGTCCGCGATAAGTGCAATTCTTTTTAAAATGGAATGGTAATATAAGTGCAATGTTTTTAAAAATCTCGTGTCCTGATTTCCAGACCAATTCCATCCATACTTCACACTGTTCTTTGCACTGCTGTGAACTACATAGCAGAAGACGCTTTTTTTACTGACAAACAACTGACAAATTATTCCGAAATGGTTTAAAAACACGGAATTATCTTAATTTCATGTAAAGTTTATTCGACAAGGTTAATTTTTGTTGCAGCGAAACTTTCGTCGGAAATCGATGTAAAGTTTATCTTCTCTTTTTTCTGTGACCACCACCGCTTTTACCTGAACAAATCCAAAGACCCTCCACGCAAAAGACTAAACAAATTCAAAAGATCACTGTATTCAACTTCAAAAAAACACCAAATTATATTTTCAACTGCACGCGTTTTGAGGACGATTCAAACGCTTGTCCCGATTGAAAATGATTGAGAACGATGACCAAATTTGTCCCTATTAATACCAATTCAAACCGATTCACCTGGTAATCGATCACAATCGGGTCCAATCATTTTTTTCTAGAAGGGAGTCTCATTGGTTGATATACTTTTATATAAACATATTTAAATGAGGTGGACAATCATTGGGGGGTAGCCAATCAATGGGAGGTGGCCAATAATTGGAGGGTGGCCAATAAGTTATACTGATTACCTTATATATCCAATTTAAAAAATTCTTGAATGGCAAAATCATTTAAAACTATACTGTTAGAAAAATCTGTATGAGATTTAATATATACATGTATGTGAAGCAAATATGCACTACCGCTACTGAAATGTAACATACATGGGTGTAGTGGATTTAATACACATGTGTATTAAATTTAATATTCAGGTCGGTATAGCAGTGCACTGTTAAAAATAATATTACGTTTAATATACCCATGTGTATTAAAATTAATATATCAATCATATGAAATCGCCATTAAGAGTGTGTATATTAAATTTAATATACATTCATATGTTAATCACTTACAAGAAAAATCAGATAACTCCATTTTACGCACTAATTCAAAATAAGTTCAACATGAATTTTCGACTCTAAATAATAAAACATGATACCTTCTTCCGGTTAATCAAAAATATGACTGGATTTTAAGTCGAAAAGATCAATTAAGCAAACAAATAACAGACCTAACCTACAATCAACTGTACTAGCATTAAATTTCTACTATTTAGACTGGATTTTGGATAAAGTTCCACCCATACTTCGCACTTTCATTATAAATAACAATTCAGTCGACGAATTCTAGATTATTAATTTTTTTCGACTTAAACTCCAGTCACATTTTTGATTAACTGTAAGAAGGTATCATGTTTTATTATTTAGAGTCGAAAATTCATGTTGAACTTATTTTGAATTAGTGTAAAATGGAATTATCTGATTTTTCTTGTAAGTGATTAACATGAATGTATATTAAATTTAATATACACGCTCTTAATGGCGATTTCATATGATTGATATATTAATTTTAATACACATGGGTATATTAAACGTAATATTATTTTTAACAGTGTATTTAAAAACGATTAAATTTTTGATAAAAAGATTGTTTATTTTTTTCAAAATCTAAAAAAAAAGGTATAATTGTTCCCCTTTTTGAGCTCTTTTGCGCTGTAATCCCTGGGATTCATAATTCGTCAATTGCTCACTCATATTGTTTGGACGCATTAAGAAGGGGAGGGCGTTCGTTTAGGAGTGAAATATAACTCCGCCTCTAGTTCCTCCACTACTGTGCGCTTTTAACGAAGAAGCGGACGTCAAGAGTCGGTCCCAATCTCGATTCAGTTTAGCTTTAGCCTCTTGTTCTTGGCAGTTCGATGCTCTTCTTTCCTTCCAGTTTCTCCTACACTTTTTCCACCGTTTCCACAATTTTGTGTTTTCATTAACGCGAAGTCGCGTTTTCGCGAAAAACGCCGACTCACGAGTCGCGATTACCTGCATCGGTCGTGTCGCGTGTGCTACCAGTTAAACTAAAATTTCACCAACTTTACAATTAGAGTCCAACTGAACATTTTCTAAGGTAATCACCTCCAAGGATTATATAAGTTCAAGTTTTGTTAAGTGCGAAAGGGAGATTCCGATTTTAAGTGCAGTAGTGAGGTATTTGTTGTAAGTGAAGGCGTAAAATATTTTTTTCTTCTTACTTTTCTTAATACGCAATACGAAACTGGAGATATTGCAGCACTTTTATCTGTTATTGCTGTGACGTTTGAGGTAATTGTAGTGCCAAAAATCAGCTCCCAGGAAAAAATAAATTTCTGTAGTTTTTGGAATTGAAGTATCAGTCATTTCTTATGGAAGACGAAA
>CAKNXH010014298.1:1092-12192 GCA_932178445.1 Andricus quercusramuli
GTCAGTGGCCACTGGTACAACTGTGCACGTTGTTGGCCACAGGCACAACTGTACACCGGGACATCTGTGCACGCGCCAAATTTGGCGTGCACACCCTAGCAACAATTAACGTGCACAGATGGGAGACTCCCAACTGTGCACGTCAAAATGTCGACGTGCACAGATGGTACCCTAGCAACAATTAACGTGCACAGAGGGGAGACAAATGTCGACGTGCACAGATGGTACCCTAACCACGGTTAACGTGCACAGATGAGAGACTCCCCACTGTGCACGTGCACAGATGGCACCCTACCAACGGTTCACGTTCAAAGATAGGAGACTCTCAACTGGGCACGTGCAAAGATGCGAGACTCCCAACTGGGCACGTCTCAATCGATACAATCATATTATTCACTTACAAATCCACTTGACAGATGAAAGACTCCTGACATTGCACGACTTAATTAATGCAGTCAGATTTTTCACTTAGAAGTATTAAAATCATCAATTTCACTTACAATGTGTACGGATGGTACCCTTCCAACTGTGCACGTTTCGATTAATAAAATCATTTGTCATCCAAAAGTGCACGTTCGCAGATGGTACCTTCCCAACTTGCGCGCCTCGATTGATACTATAATTTTTCGAATAAAAGTTCACGTGCACATATGGTCTAAACCTGTTAACTGACATTTTTTTCGAAACGCACTTTTTTCACTTCATTGCAGTTTTTTAATATGGCGCCAGTATCCTTCTGGCCGCACGTCGAAATAATAAGTTTTTTATGAATTTTAAAAAAACGCGTTTCGGTATCTGCAGCACTGGTCCGCGATCTAAACCTGTTAACTACTTATGGCGGCTTAGGAGAATTTGTGTTTTCAATCCGTTTCGCTAAGCTAACTCGTATAAGAAGACTGAGCGGACCGTGTGACTGGGTGTTTTTCATAGTGTGTGAACGTGTGACTCAAGTTTTGGACCTCTATTGACGTCACGTTTGCCAGTGTCGCCTATACGTTGCCTCAAAAGTACACACACGATTGCCGCGCAATTGTTTACAAGCGATCGTAAAAAGTGGTAAATAAATTTTTTGATTCATACAACTAGTTTACATTTTCAGCATTGTTCAACGAACATTTTGATACATAACACTTGTCTTTAGGTATACCGAGAGCGTAGGAAAAATGCGAACGAGGGAAAAAAATCAAAATACTCGCGCACCAGGAGCGCGCTACTGCAGATAACAGGCTAAGACCGCGGGACCCTCTTGCAGATAACATACTTACAGATTCAAACCGCTGTAAAAAGTTTAATTTCACTAGAATTGTTATAAATCTTATGTATATTATTGGTATTGCGCTCTTCAACAAAATAAACTTGGAGGTTTGAATAAATCTTTACAATTTTCAAAATGAAAACGTTTTTCCGTCGCTGTATAAAATTTATGAAATGTCAGTTAATAGGCTTAGAACGCGGAATCTTCATATGTGCACGCGGACTTGTATGTTGAGCATGATATCTTATTAATTAATACGTGCACAGTTCAGAGAGTACCATCTGGGTACGTGGACATACAAAAATGTCTAATCCTACTAATTGATGCGTGCACAGTTGGGAGTCTCCCATCAGTGCACGTGCACAGTTGGGAGTATCCCATCTGTGCACGTGGACCTGCAAATTTCAAATCGAATCGTATTATCTTAGACGTGCACAGTTGGGACACTTCCAACTGTGCACGTCGAAATGTCGACGTGCAGAGATGGTACCCTAGAAACGGTTAACGTGCACAGATGGGAGCCTCCCAACTGTTCACGTCAAAATTGAGACGTGCACAGATGGTACCCCTCAAACACTTCACGTGAAGAGATGGGAGACTCCCAACTGTGCACGTAGAAAAGTAGGCGTGCACAGATGGCCTGTGTACAGTTGTGCCTGTGGCCAATAACGTGCAAATTTTCACCAGTGGCCACCGACGTGTACAGATGGGCTCGTGCACAGTTGCTCCGTGCAAAGTTGTACCCTTCCCTGTGTCCTGGATGCTCGGGGTGTTCATGACACGCTCTGCAGCTATCATCGGGAATATCTTGGCTCAAAATGTGGCGACGGTATGCTAGAGTGGAAATGACACGATGTTGACATGCCAAAATGAAGCCCTCTGTGCCCGACTTCAATCCGGGTGATCTAAGGAAAGCAAACGTCAGCTCATACGACATCGACTGATCTTCCACATTTCTGTGGAAGATGCCGTGCATCTTCTTGTCGAGGAGCTCTTCGCGGAAGTGTTTCTCCTGTGCTTTCTTAATCCGGGCCTTCAGAAGTGAGTATTCCAGATGGATAAGATTTGATGCATTTTGCTCACTCCTGATATTGCAGTCAAGGCCGAGTGTTTCAGCCGCCTCTTCTGCTGCTTTGTAAAGAAACGCCCCTTTGCCTACTTCTTCGTGTTTTCTGACCATTTTAAGAAGAGGATCTTGTCCATTTGCGACAATATGTGCTGTACCCAGAATAATCGTGTTGTGAAGACATTCAAGATTCAGTATTTCACGACCACCTTGACGGCGTGAGATGTAAAGTCGTGGAACAGAAGACTTAAGGTGCATGCATTTGTTCATGTGCGTAACCTTTCGGGACCCGATATCGAGGGCTCTGATCTCGTTCTTTGTCCATAGAACTACTCCAAATGAATAGAGTACTACTGGGACGGCAAGCATGTTCGTTGCAGATACTTTGTTCCTCGCAGACAGTTCGGAAGACCATATCTGTCGGAGGAGACGTTTGTATCTGCATCGGAGAGTATCCTTTATAGATGTTACGTTCGGAATTCGGCTTTGTGGCACGCCCAGGTATATATAGTACTCTCCAGCGCAAAGGTGTCGTACAGCGCTTCTGTCAACGAGTTCAGGATCTTCACGGATGCCATTAAGTTTTCCTTCCTTCAAATTAACTTTGGCGCATTTCTCTAACCCGAACTGCAGTCCAATCTCTCGAGTGTACTCTTTGACAATTCTTAGAGCTAGATGTAGTTTCTCTTGATTTATAGCATAGATCTTAAGATCATCCATGTAAAATACATGAGTTACCTTATGCTTTCGATTTCCAGGTTTGCCGCAGAGGTACCCTTCGGAATGGCGAAGTGCGAGAGATAGAGGCAATAATGTGAGGCAAAAGAGGAGAGGGCTCATGGTGTCGCCCTGAAACTCACCTCTCTGAAAGGTGATACTGTTAGTGATCACAAGATGTTTTCCAGATAAGATGGTAAATCTGGTTTTCCAAAGCGGCATTAATCTTTCTATGCATCTCACGATGTGTGGATGAACCTATAGGCTTTCCAACAGACAGATGATAAGTCGATGGGAGGTTGAATCAAAAGCTTTTCGATAATCTATCCAGGCCATCGATAGAGATCGTTGATAAGATGCTGCGTCTTTACAGACACATCTATCGATGAGCAGGTTCTCCCGACATCCTGCTACGCCTTTCTTCGAGCCACGTTGTTCATAAATCTCTCGCCACACAGGTTCAATTGTCCGAAGATGCCTATCATTTAGGATGGCTGTAAAGATCTTATACAGTGTGTTCAGACAAGTTATTGGCCTGTAATTCTTAGGGTCAGCTAAGTTGCCCGTCTTCGGCAGGAGCACTGTGTGCCCTTCCACCAACCACTTCGGAATAGGCTCTTCCGACTTTAGATATGAGGTGAAAATTCGGGCCAGATGCTGGTGGGTTGAAGGAAACTTCTTCCACCAGAAGATCTTGATACCATCGCGTCCCGGAGCGGGAAAGTTCTTCATGCCTCTTAATACGTTTTTCACCTCCTCGGTAGTGATAGGTGAGCATTCTTCCTCAGGTGTTATGAGGGCATTGCACAGCTCCTCGAAGCTATTTATGTTCTTTGAGTCTTCTTGAAGTGGATGCTGGACCTCGTAGACTTATCTCCAAAAAGCTTCGACCTCCTCTGGCTTGGGCGGATGGTCGACAGTAATTGGAGGGTCTTGGAAGAGTTTAGATGGATCAGATGAAAATTGTTGATTTTTTCTGACCCACTTCTCTCTCCGCTCTAGACTTCTCCTAGCTTCAGATAGTATTCGTATTCTGTCAACAATATGCTGTCTGATGGCCATTAGCTTTGATTGGTTGATTGTGTGGTGACGGATCCGCAGTTTACGCGCGAACCGTCGAACCTTGGCAGTGAAAGTCCTGCCAGATGTTATGTAGTCAATTACACACTGAATGCGTGATGCGTACTGTCTAGCCCAGCCTATCTTTGTGCTGAGTTGATGCATTCTTCTTTTGGTTTTATGATCAACCGTTGGTTTTGTTTTACGGCTTGCATCTGCCAAAGTTCTCACTGCATTGTACACACCACAACTGATAGTCCAGAGGTCGGATTCTTCGGAAAAATCTCCATGAAGTTCATCATCCAATTCAGTCAGATCTTTGGGCTTGGGAGAAACCTGAATTTTGATGTTTCTCCGGGTCCTGAAGCATCGTTGTTCCTCTATTGGATGCTCTTCGCGGTTGGTCTCAGTGTCGCCTCTCTAGAAATATATATATATATATATATATATATATACGTGTGTGTGTGCGTGAGGTATTATAAAAATTTCACAATAAAATGTTATGAAATCACCAAGATTTGTCAAATGCTATTAGTGAATAAAACATTTTTGTCATTAACAGATTTGAGTATTTTCATATTCTTTATAATCGTAACTAGTATGATTTAATTTTCCGAAATACATACTAGCCCTTTACGATTTGAAACTGGATTAATTTGACATAAAATTCCGTAATATAGTATACAGTATGTTTTTTATGTAGTAAAGCTTCGTAGGTAACTTTCCTATAGATAATGTTTCTTGTGATTATACATAACCCATCTTTAGTATTAATTTTCATTTGAATGAGAAGAAGAATGCGCAATATCATTTGTTATTTTCAAATTGGAATGAGAAGATTCGTCAATGCTTATATTATTAACTTATATAGTTTTCACATGTCCTTACATTGTATTTACATAACATTGTTTTAATTTCAATAATCTTATCTGCAGGGGGTTGCGATCTATACGCCTGTTGATAATGACAGCGCCACAAATTGGAACTATCAGGAAGAAATTTAAATTCAAATTCAATATTAACAAGAAATCTTAAGTAAATAATTAATTTTGAATCACAATAAAACATTTTTGATTACAATAAATTGAAATTCAGTGCACTTTTTCATTAACATTCCTCCAATAAATTCTAGATACCCAATAGTTTGCGTGTCAGATGGCGCTGTTGTCCAAGTCTACGAGGCACCTGCAGGCATATTGCCCATATGAAGACAGCCCTTCAAAAATAATAATTGAATACGATTCACAATTGTCAAATTTTCAATCGTTTTCAATCGTTGCTAATCGGTGTACGATTTGTTAATCGATTTCAATGATTTTCTATCGTGTATAGAGGTTATGTTTCCATTCCTAATGTTCCTAATCGTTTTCAATCGGGTTCGCGACTGCGCAATATAACTAAAATTTATTCAATAAAATATTCAACCTTTTCTACAAAAAATGCATGCATTTGTGAAATTAAAAGAAGCCTTTTTTATAATAATTTTTCGAGAGAAATAATATAATTTAAAGACATTTTTATGTACTATAATATTACTTATTTTATTATTTTCAGCAGGATTCAAAAAACAGGTTTTCAGTAAAAGAATATATGCTTATTCCATTTCAATAACTAAATGAGCACGTGGAATTTTGTGCTTTCTGAATTTGTTTTGCAAATTTGGTTTGTACTTTTCGTTCTCTTCAAATATAATATACAATTTAAATGTACAATAGGTTTAACTTACAGTGATTTAAAAAATTAATTTAGGTGTACAATAGCACTTATTAGCTACAATATTGTTATCTACGGAATTTCTAAAGTCTGTGGCATTTGGCAAACATAGCGACTTGCTTCACATTTAATAAATATTAATTTTTAGCTGACTTCGGTTATCGGAACCAAAATTACATTATTGTCTTTCCTTATAACTCTAAACAAATGTCGCACTAATACATCGGGACCTATAATTAAGTGAACCGCCGACAAATAGCATATTGCGTCAGTTTTAACGATACCCTGAAACTGAATTACATCATCAGAAACTAATCTGAAAACAGTAACGTTCCTTTTAGTGGAGTGAGTATTCTGTGTGCTTTTGTATACTCTACCATTATAAATGCTTTTTTTTTAAGATTCATCTGGAATTAATTGATTATTTGCGGGATCAATAATATCAGTAGGTGCACCTTTTCCACAAAATGTGACGCCATAAGGACTTCCTGATACATAGGTTGACAGCGGACGATGCGAAAAGATTTGCTGACAATATTGTCTAGCAGTTTCCGAGTTAAAGATGTGTCAAACTTAAAGTTCAAAATGTCTAAGGATTTTACACCCATTTGCTGCTCTGGTTCTTTAGGACCTAATTCAAGCTGCTTTAAGATATGTAAATGACTTTCGAAACAGAAAGCAGCGGTTCCTCAGAGAGGGCCAGAATGTCGAACAGATTCGACAATATGCAATAATAAGTGAACATTGAAAATCATTTATTCTAGCTCATAGAGAAGTTCAAACTGTCCAACAAATTGTACCATATCTACTTCGCAACGAACTAATTCTTTCTCTGTGATTTCCGTTTTCAACAGAGTGAAAATAGTGTTAAAGAGCAAAGAGAAATGCTCTAGACAATTTGCAGGCGCAAAAATCTTAAGTTCATAGCCTGGATATCTCGGGTAGATAAAAATCTATATTTAACCCATATCTCCCAAAGCTGTTCTACTACTCCGAGAGAAACGTTATACAGATATTCTAGTGGAAAGCTCCAAATCATGTTGAAAAATTCAGCGAGATTTAGCAAACTCGAAGCACCCTTAACTCCGCTTATGAAACTTTCACGAATGTTACAAGGATTTCGAATCTCCAAAAGACGTCGCTGAAAGTTCAAAACATCTTCTGGATGAGATTCGTGTGATCTAAGTCTAAAGTCAGGATCAAAGGGATATCTCAAACAGTGCTGATGATATCCCTGTTGATAACACCCACTACACCCGTAGTACCCATTATATTGTACTCTACACTGAAGAATAGGTCGAGCAACGGAATCGACGATCTAAAAAAGAATTTTGAAAGTGAAAGGTATACGCATATCACCTATTTTCAGTTCAATACCTTGTGTACTTAATGGGTCGATGAGCTTCATGAATTCTTCTAGGAAAGAATTCATTAGATCAGACTTCGGTACGTTAGTGGTCATCATTACTGCTGCCAGCAAAATGTATCTAAATCTCAAAGGGATTGGAATTTCATTAACTTGAACTAAAGCAGCCCAAAAGTTATCTCTACCACTGCGTTTTAAAGTTGCCCCATCAAGGAAAAAGTTTAATGTTAAAACAGTGTTACACATTGTAGGATTGAGGCTCTTATACAAACTTCCATCTCGAAAATCTTTAATGGTATTTTCGTTGTTATTAACGGGGTTTTGTCTCCTATACAAATGCAATAATTCCTGTTTCACATCTTTGAGTTTAAATAAACGCTTTATTTGGTATTGCAGGTCGACCATTAAGTTGTATTTTCCTTTTCCGGTGGTAAAGTTACATCTGGTGCCACATTTATCGCAAAGGCCTTCAGGATTACTTTTTTTTCTGTTTGAGTCGAGTGTGGACTACTTTCTTACAAGAAGGGTAATAAAAACAGAACGTTAGTTTATCATCGGGAGCGTCAAACATACGAGAGATTACAGAATTCGATAAGTTAAGAGTAGCGAAATCCTCCTTTCCCAAAGATATCTTGACTCAGGAACTCCATCGTCGAGGTCACTGTCGAGAAATTCTTCATCGTTGACTTCGTCGTTCATCGGTTCAAATTCTTCTCCGCCTGCTTCGGCACTCGATTCACCACTGCTGAAACTTTCTTCAAGATTATTGCCATTCAAAGGGTCTTCTTCTGAATCTTCATCATGAACACTTTCTCTTCTTGAGCTCGCTGAGGATAACGGTTCGGGAACTGATTCTTCTGAATCACTGGAGTTACCATGATCACTTGGATCAATGTCTGGCCTAACTGAAAAAATGAGAAAACATGAATTATAGATAAGAATAATGTCATAATGTTTTAAAAAAGTTAATTAGTTTCTTGAACGAAAAATACAAGATCTACATATTATTTTCAATTTGTTTTGAAAAAAAAACATTCAGGGATCAGTCTTTATATTTTTTAAATAGAGGAATTTTCGAGAAAGCTTTTTTTAAACTAAAATAGTATGTGCCAAAAACTATGAAGGTTCAAATTTCGTATCTGACTAGCAGTCAGACGATTTTTCTTTATTGTAATAAAACCCTATTCGTGTCTTTTTTCAAATTGTTTTTAATAACATTTTTGTCTAGAAATTAGGAAAACTAGGTAATAGGCACTTTTTGATTATAATGTAGTATTGTTAGAAATTTATAATTGTAAAAATATTATTGATTATCAAAAAATTGGGGGAAAATATGCAATAGTAGATCAGTTCGAAGAGTAGCACATTTGAATTTATTACAATATGCAACTAAATTTCTTTTTAAACTGCAACCATAATATTTGGCACAATATTGAATACAACGGGAAGAAATATTATCCAGATATGTGAATGAATAAATTTTCATATTGAAATGTTGATCAGTTAACTGTACTATTAATATCCAACACATCGCTATTCAGTCACATTCCATTTCAGAACCTAATTCAGAAGACAGTTATGGTAAAATCATATCTTCAATACTGAAACATTTAGAAAACATACAAGATTTTTTTGACGGTCGAGTATTGAGCTTCGGCAAATTTTGCCGTATTTAAAGTTTCTAGTCCGGCAAATTTTTGTGACCAGTCACTTACACGCGTATTTTTCAAAGGGAGACTTGGAAAAGGGGCTTGAGATGTGACAGATCACTCTTCTGTGACCAGTCACTGACAAGTATTTTTTTGAATGGAGACCTGGAAAAGGTTTTGATAAGTGACCAATCACGCTACTGTGACCACATACTAACAAGCATTTTTTTAAGGGAGAGCTGGAAAAGGCTTCGAGATCTGACAGATCGCGAGATGTTAATGCCGCACTACAAAATTATAATGCGGCAATAAATGCCGTATCCGTATACACTACGTTTTGTAAAATTGTTAAACATTCATTTTTTTTTCTTAGTTGAATCTCTAATATGCAATATCAGAAAAAAAGTGATAATAAAGAATTGTTTTATTTTGGTGAAATTCTTGCTCGAGGTGATTGAAATCGTAGGTTTACACGTAATATTTACCTCTTTGATCACGTTCATGTAGAGTGTGTGGATTTTTCAAAGATAATTGAGCACGTCGCACAGTGGTCCGGATCGTCGAAAAGTTGGTCAAAAGTCGAAATATTATTCGATTGACATGAAATTTAATTTCTAAATCTAATACGTTCGTCAAATTGAAAAAAATCCTATAAGAGCATGAAATTTGTTTTATAATAGTTTTTCGAATTCGTGATTTTGAACCTCTTATTCAGTTTTACGCATTTTTGTCGGTTGAACATATTTACAAAATTTTACAAAATTCGTGTTCAATTGATTTTTATGAGATTTCTTTCTGTATTTTGAAGCGCTCATTCTGAAACTAATCTTTCCTCTTTCACAGGATAATATGTTCGGAGATATTGAAGATTAAATGTCCACTATCACATAAAAAATTTGAAAATCATATTGCGAATGTTGACGACCCTGACGCGTGGGACGATTATTGTTGCGGCTGAGGGTAGATCCTTGTAGACCCAAGGGAAAAGTCTGTTTTGGGGAGAAAGAAGAAGAAAGGAGAAGTCAGTGTCCGGTATCGATGAGTCGAGTCGTGTCGTGTTGGGGGCTTTGCAGGAAAGTGGATTTTTTGGTTATTTTGGAAAGTGGGAGGGGCTGGATGTGGATTCGAAAAGGATCGATTTTCTGTCCAGGAAAAGCTAAGTTGTTTTATTACTCTGGATTTTATTGGACTTTTTGTTCCCTGGGAAATTATTCCTTTTTTCTCCCTTTTATTCATGTTTTGGTTTTGTACAATATTATGAATTTGATTTAATTGTTTTTTTGTCAAGAGTTTTTCTGTTCAGAGAAAAGGAAGGAGAAATGTAGAGTCACATTAATGAAATTGCCCGCTGTATTTTGGTATCCCTCTGGTATTGTTGGAGGGAACCCGGCGGATGACATATACCTCCCGTTGCGTGGGGATCGACGCCTAATATAGGTGGTCGTGGTCCTAGCTTCAGAAGCCTATATCTTTTCTAATTTTTCAAAAAAAAATTTAATTTTTTTTCAAGTTATTTGTTGACATTTGACAACCGACCAGGGTGAGAATGTGGACGCCGCGGGGTTTTGTGTCTTTCCGCTGATTCTCTGGCCCTTAGATTGAGAAGGTACTGCAAGACAAGCTTTATATGTCGACGGCAGGACGGCCTTAAATTGGAAAGGTACTGCAAGACAAGTTTTATGTGTCGACGGCAGGATGGCCTTGTATCTATGAGATGACGGTCATGGGGGTCAGAGATTTCGGCGGATCGCTTAAAAAATGGTCCTTCGAGCCGGATCAGTGATCCGGCAAGGAAAATGCACCCCGTGTTGACACATTGTGTGTGGCAATCCTCGAGACGGAATAAGTGAGTTCTAGATGGTGTTGTGTCCATCTTGAGATTTCAGTGTGAAGTGAACAAGCAAACTGGCGACTAGAGGAAGAAAGGCCAAGGGGGCCAAACCAGAAGAGGAAACTTAGCTGTAGAAGAGAAAGAACGCATAGAATTAGAGCTGGCGGATGAGCGAATGCGCGTTGAATTGGAAAATTTGGATAACGAGGAAGATGAAAACTGCATGAGAAGTGGTCGTGGCCATATAGAATCTAGGATGGATGAAGTGCAATGCTGGGTAAGCAAAACAAATGATAATCCGACACCAGAGGCTGATCCGCTAAGAATAAGAGATGACTGTTTTATGGCTCCAGCTGCTGCAGGTTCCAGTGGAGATGGCCTGGCGCAGTTGACGAAAGTTATAACTGAGACTCTACAAGCTACGCAGCGTACCTCAGCGCACGA
>CAKNXH010014326.1:260-11930 GCA_932178445.1 Andricus quercusramuli
GAAAATTTTTGATCCTTTAGTTATTCTATTCCTAGTTTAGAGTTTATTTGATTTAGTTAAAAATACACCTGTTTCATTTGAAAATTAATTGTTTCCGTTGGGAAATTAATTGTTATATTTCTGATTGGACATATCTGTTTTTTAGTTGACAATTCAACTACATTTTGGATAAAAAATTGACTACTGTGATGAAAATTTGTTCTTTTCTTGTTGTTTAATATTCGTCTTCTTTTGGATGAAATCTAATTTCTGAAGTAAAAAAAGTATTGCGTGTCGAAAAAGTAATTTTCATAACTGAAGATTCATATATTCCTGCTTTGGTTGAAAATTCATATATTTTGCTGAAAATCGACTTTTATACCGAACATTGAACAGCTCGGTTTGAAATTGATCTTTTTGGTTGGAAATTCGTTACTTCAAGCAAAAATTCAACTGTATCGTTCAAAATTCTTTTTTCTAAACTGATTTTTTCTCGAACAAGAATTAAAAATTGATTGATTGACAACTTATCTTTCACAGTGTTTTGTTGAAAATGCATTTATTCTGTTGAAAAGTTAAACATTTTGTTCGAATATGTTCTTGACGGAAGATGAATTTTTTCTGTGTCGAAATCTAAATGCTTTATTGATAATTCGATCTTTTTCAGCTGGAAACTAATTATATGAATTCAAAATGTAACAATTTCTTCTCTGACTAAAAATGTATCTTCTTCGGTCAACAATTTCACATTTACTTTAACCGATAAATTTCTGCTGGACTTTCCTCTGAGTTACAATATGTTAAAATCTGTTCACAACGAGAAATTTTATTCACTCAATCATCCAGTTTTTCTCCACCCCTTCATAGTTACAGTACAATTTTATCCCAAATCGGCATGCCTGTATTTACAATTGTATAGCTAGTAAGGTACCACGCTAACTTTTCCATAGACGAGGCCATGAATCGAAATAAGTCTATCAACGTGAATTGTATTTGTGTATCCTGAAAATACTTTGTAAGTGAAATGTAAATTTCTTTATTCAGAGCAAGAAGTCTAACCGTACCATCAAATTGCGTAGCAATGTATCGAATGATAAAATGGGCATCGTACCCACTTAAGTTGTGGAACACAACAGGTGTAGTCCGCAAATCTTGATATTCTAAGTTACAATATTCGTGCGCTGGACACCGGTACATACCCGTCAGATGACAATGGTCACGCACTTTTTTCATCAGGGGTTGCAGAGCCTTTCCGCAGATGTGACACATTGTGCATAGGAACTGGTGATGCAAGTATCGTGTCACATTCCTTTGCAAATTCCAGTAACTCCAGAGCGAACGATTTCGCTGGTCCCACATCATCGGGGCAGGACTCATAGAAAGACATGGAATCATTGTAGCTTCACTTCAGGTAATATCCCATGTAACAAACCTCAAGTTTTTGGAACACCTCCGTGTTTGATTTCTTTTCCTGCTCCTCCACGGGTTTTAACAAGGACTCGCAGTCGACATAAATAATAAAAGGAACTTTCTCTCGATGCTTGATGTTTCTGAATTCAATAATGTTTTTTCCAGGTTCCGTTAGAACGATTTTGGAGTCATTTAATTTTTTGCAATCTTCACTGTGTACTGTCAACTTTTCTTCAAATGAAAAGTAGTGTAGACATCGATCACAAATATATTTCCTGTCTTTTTTTGCAGACAGTCGTCTGCTGACTATTCGCGAAAGATCCTTCATTCAGACATAATGAAAATTGAACGACTGATTTCTGCTATCCTGGAAATCTTGTTCATTACTACTCTCTTCGTTAGCATACTCTTCTTCTACCCGGAGAAGGTTTACGTGGATATTCCTCTTTTGCGAAGTAAGATGGAATGGAACCACCACAAATTCATTCTTCTTGTTCTTTATCAGACCATACACGTTAACTGAAAGTTTGATGATTGAGTGGAAGATCTATCCTGAATCTTTTTCCTGAAAATATTCCATTTCTTGCGCGATCTGTTACCTCACATAGTTTTCAAACCATAGTTTCATATCTGTAGTATGGTATATTTCAACGTTTTTGGATTCAAAAGTCTTGTCATCAGGCGTCTCCTTACCGATCTTCAGATAATATGTAAGGAGCACCGCTTTCACTTTTAAAGCCCTATGTTCGCACAAGGTCTTGCTCACTTCAATTTATGGACTGGGTTGGCTACAACACATGTCTTCATTCTACTATCAAACGCTTTATCGACATCAATCCATTTCACTCTATTGCTGATGTCATCACGCTTTATTGTCTTATTCTGCACACCACTTACTTTTTCAACGAGCAAATCAAAACAAGCCTTGAGACATGCTAGTTTTTCAATTATATTTAGGAACTTTCGTTTATGATTTATTGTTAGTGATGGCGTTTTTCTACGAAGCTCTTTTCACACAGTCTTTAGGCACATCAGGCACTCGTTTCTCCATTTGTTGACTTTATCCAAATGCCTGTTTCTAGACGACGATGACGATGAAATCAGGTTTAAAGCTTCCTCAATCGTTGGAACAAGCTTCAGACACTCGTCGAGCAGCATCTTAATTTTTGCTGTAGAAGTTATCATTAACAATATTCACTTCACTAATGTTATTTATTAAAGTTTTTAAACTGTCTGTTCTTCTTCTTTCCAGTTTTTTAGGCACTATTCACTCCATTAGTATTTATATTTTTATTTGTTTTGATCACTATTCACTTGAGATGTTTCTTAGACTGAGTTTGGAAACGGAATGACTGTGCTCCGCTCTAGTCCTGCTTCTATTTGACGTCACCCCCACTCTACACACCTCAGTATAAGTTTCTAGATATTTCGATGCAGTGTATCTCGAAAGCCATAGCCCGTTCTAGAAACTTTGACTATTCTTTCTCGAATCAGGTAAAGATGACATCTAGAACCTTATGGAAAAATGGATTTTTCTGGAATGCTTTAAAGTTTCTTGATATTTCGATACAGGGAATCTCGAAAACGATAACTCTGTCCAGAAACTTCGATGTATAGAAAATCATCAGAAATATCGTTCAGGCAGAAATTTCTGGAATGATCGACATTTATCTTGGCGTAGAAGTATGTTAGAGAACCCCTGGAATAAAACCTTGAAGTCTTGCATGCTATATAAGTCTACTGCAGAAATTTCGTTTTCTGCATTCAAGGTTAAACATTTCAAATGAATATATTTTTTCTTATTGACTGAAAAAAGAATCTTCTTTAGTTAAAAATGAAAATGCTTTGCTTGAAAGTAACCTATTTGTTCGAAAATCTAATTATTGGAGGGTAGAGAATTCAACTATTTCGTAGAGAATTCTACTTTTAGACTGTAATTTTCAACATTTTTTTATTAAATTTTTCTCTCATATTGCCTGAAAATTCTTTCTTGGTTAAAGATTTATCTATTTTGTAGAAAATTCGTTTCTTTTTGGTTTAAATTTAGAATTTTCAATTGGCAATATAAATAGATGTTCCGCTTTTGGTAAATAAGGTACCTTTTTAGTACAAAATTTAACTACTAGTGAGAAAATTCATGCCTGTTGATGAAAATTCGAATTTTCTGTTGAAAAATAAATCTTCTTGGTTGAAAATTAATCTTTCTTGTTGAAAAATCAACTGCTATTCGTTTGTGTCATTTTTTTAGCAAATTTTTTTCGTCAGAAATTCAAATGCCTTGTTAAAAATTCTTTTTCTTTTTTTTTTTAATTAATTTTTTTGGTTGAAAATTCAACTATTTTTCGAGAAAGTCGACCTTTTTGCTAAAAATTTTTTTTGCGTTGAAAATTCATCTTCTTGATCAAAAATTAAACTATTTGGTTGGAAATTAATTTTTTTTAATTCAAGATTCATCATTCTAGTTAAAAAATTGCCTTTTTTGAAAATTCAACTATTCAGTTAATAATTAAGTTTTTTCCTTGGCACAAAATTAATCTCTTTTGCTGAAAATATAACCACTATGTTAAATTTTTTTGAAGATTCATCATTTTAGTAGAAAATTAATTTCATTGGTTGAATTCTGTTCATTCTGTTGAAAATTGTATTATTTTGTTAAAAATTCAACTGTTTTTCTAGAAAATTCATTTTTTAGCTTGAAACTTCAATATTTTCGACGAAGTTTTCTGCAACTGCAAATTAATTTTTGACGAAATAGTTGAATTTTCAAATGGGATCATAATATTTGAAGCTACAAAAATTAATTAAAAAGAACAACATCAAAGTGGTAAAATTTTCCAATGAACAAATGAATTTCCTTCCAAAAAGATGAGTTTAAAAAGATAAAAATTCAACTGAAGATTCCTCAATTTAGTTGAAAATTCATTTTAAACTAAGAATGTAACTATTTCGTTCCTGGTTGAAAATGTATCACTTTTGGTTAAAGGAGAACGTATTTTTTTGCACATTATCAAAAATTTAAATTATGCAAAAACCTGAAAATATGATGTATGAATGTCTTTGTTAATGGTAAAAATTAATAGTCAAATATAGAATAATGCATTGAATAAAAAATATCTCTAGTAAATAAATGTATTGTTTTTCATTTTTTGTTATATAATATGACAGTTTTACAATTTTTCATATTCGGGAATTCAATTGACTCGGATTATTCCCGGAATTGACTCAAAATCTTTCCGATACTTTTTTTTTACAATTTTGGCATTCTTTCTAAATTCTAAATTATTTAAAAAATGTTTTCAAATATTCTAACATTTTTTTAAAACAATTTTAATTTCTCCTAAAATTTTTGAAACATTTTCAAACCAGAAAACAATGCCCTCAGTTATTTTTTCAGGAATCGAAATAATGTTCTGGAATGTTTCGGAATATTCTCATAATATTTATTTTTGAAAAAGTCATTCATCATTTTTCCTAAAAAGCCTCTGAATTTTTTACAAAATCATCAACAATCTTTATTTTGTATTGAATTTTTTTGCAAATTCTACATTATTTTGGAAATTTTTTGAAAACTTATATATGTAAATTTAATATTATTAACATTTTATCAAGAAAATTTGTTAATCCTTCAAAACTAAATATTTACGCTCATATCTGCCTGACTCATTTTTGAAACTTTAACAAAACCTTTTGAAATTTTCAGAAAGCTTTTCAATCATTCACATCAAATTAATATTTCAAAAACAAAAAATCATACGAAATTTTCCAAGGAACCTTAAAAAAATTGAAATGCTCTGGAAATCGTGCAAAGTTTAACGAAAAATATGAAGTTTTCAAAAATAGTTACGCTTAAAACAGAAGAAATGAATTTCGAACTGGAATGATGAATCTTGAACCAAAAACAAATTGATTTTTCAAAAAGTTGTTCAATTTTAACAAATCGTTACATTTTCAACCTAACAGAAATAGATTCTCATCGAAAAATATAGAAGGTTGATGTTTGAAATGAAAATGTTTTTAAATTCAAAATCAAAAAGTGTTTGAATTCAACCAAAACTATTTCCTAGAAATTTTACTTTTTGTTTAAAATTTGTGATTTTCTGTAGAAAAGTTTATTGAAATCCTTTTGAATGAGAATTCAACTCTTGTTTTGAAAATTTGTCTTTCTGATTTGAAAATTCACCAGTTTTAGTAGAATTTTCATTTTTCTTGGACAAAAATGCAACCGTTTGGTTGGAAATTTAATAATCTTGTTAAAAAGTCATACGTCTTTGTTAAAAATTCGACTATTTAGCAGAAAATGAACTCATAGTTTACAATTCTTATTTTGGTGTTGGAAAGTGAACCGGAATCTTCTTTGAATGAAAATTCAACTATCCTTCTCAAGTTTTTTTTGTACTTAATCTGTTTTAAAAGAAATATTTCATCTTTCTTGATTAACAAATGCAACTTTTCGGTTGAAAATTCAACTCTTTTTTGAAAATTTGTCTTTCTTATTACAAAATTCACCTGCTTTAGCAGAAATTACATCTTTTTCGGATAAAAATGCAACTGTTTGGTTTAAAATTCTACAATTTTGTTGAACAGTCATACTTTTTGGTTGAAAATTCTGTTTTGCTGAAAAATTGAATATTTTGTAGAAACTTTACTTTTTGGTTAAACTCAATATTTTGGAAAGAGAACTGAAATCTTTCCTGGACGAAAATTCCACTATTTTTCGAATTTTTTTTCTAATAAAAAAGTCATCTGTTTTAGTACAAATTTCATCTTTCTTGTATAAAAATTTAACTACTTGGTAGAGAATTCAACTATTCCGTTTAAAATGAATCCTTTTTGGTTGAAAAAATTCGTCAATTTGGATGAAAAATTCAATTTTGTTCGTAGAAGCTTATTTTTTTGTTAAAAAATTAATATTTTCATCTTGAAAAGTCAAGTAGAATCTTTTCTGAATGAAAATTCAACTAGTTTTTCTTTAAATTTGTTTTCTTTTTGGATGACAATTCATCCGTTTGAAAAGAAATCTTATCTTTCTTGATAAAAATGCAACTATTGGGTAGAGAATTGAACAATTTTCTTACAAAGTCATCCTTTCTGGGTAAAAATTCGTCTTTCTGAATTGAAAATTTAAATTTTTTCGTAGAATCTTATTTGTTGGATGAAAATTCATATTTTGATTGTGAAAAGTCAACTAATACCTTTTTTAACAGAAAATTGAACTATTTCTTTAAATTTATCTTTTTGATTACAAACTACAGACATGCAAAAAATTGGCTGCGTCGGCCCTGATTTTAAATATTCAAATAAAATTAATTTAAAAAAAAATTATTTTATATTTTCTCAGGAATCTTCAAAAAAATGTAATTCTCTTGAATAAATTCAAAATTCTTAAAAACCTTCTGCTTTTTTTCGAAATCCTCAAAAATCTATATTTGGTTTTCAATTTTTCGAAATATTTTCAAATCGAAAAATACGAATTTTTAAAAAAATAGGCGAATCTTCAGCCAAAAAGTTACATTTTCATCCACAGAGATGAATTTTGATCTCAATGATGAATCCTCAATAAAGTTTTTTCTTAAACTAGTTTAATTTTTCATAAAATAGCTGTATTTTTAAAATTGAAAACATGAATTTTGAGGAAAAACAATTTTCAACCTAATAGTTGAATGCTCAACCAAAAAGATAAATTCATGACCGAAAATATTCACTTTTTTGCCAAAAAAAAACGATTGTTTAATGAAATATTTGCGTTTTCAACCAAAGAAATTGATTTGAAATAAAAATGATGAATCTTCGACAAGAGAAAATAATAATTTTTTAAAAAGTCTGTAATTCAACTTTAAAAAAAAACGTCAATTTTCAACGAAACAGAAATTAATTCTCAAAGGAAAATAGAACAGGTTGGTATCTAAACTGGAGATGATTCAATTTTAAATAAAAAAGTGTTGAATATTCATCTAAAAAAGGACAAATTTCGTAAAAATTCCTAAAATTGTTAAAAAAGAACCGAAAACATTTTTAAGCAGTTTTAGGAATAATTTTGGGCAGCTGAAATTACTACAAGTTCTAAGCTGAACCGAATTTTTCTTCAAATTTGGGAAAACCTTGTAAAATAACAAAACTTGTTTGGAAATTGTCTAGATACATTTTTGGCATTTTTCAAAAATGTTTTTAAATTTCCTCAAGAAACCTAGGAAGAATATATTGATGTTATCTCAAAAACAAATTTGCAATTTCATCATAATTAGTTGTCTGAAATAGTCCCTAAACATTTTCTCCCCAAAATAATATGGACAGGATTTCTTTTGAAATATCTAAAAAAATATTGAATGAAAAAAATATAAAAAGAATGTCAGGTAAATGCATATGAAATAGCAAGTAAAAAAATGTATTTATTTATCAAACATATTTTTTGTTTCATATATCATTTTATATTTCAGTATTAATCCATTAAAAAAAAATACAATGTGGAAAGCATTTGTTCCGCATTCTCTTGATACAAGGTAATTCAGAATCGCTGATAAGAAATTCTCATCTATCAACGCCACATTTTAGAAAACAACATCATATTTTCAGAAAACGAAGGTGAAATTCTTTCTCATGGTCTTGATTTATTATTTCATTATTTCCAACTAGTTCAATTCGTTCAATAATTGTAGTTATGCTAATTAATATGATAATGCGTTATATAATATATGCGGGAGTGAAAAGAAGGAAGAGATGGGAGTAGGAGACGTCAAGGGAGATGATAAGAAACTGCAGGAAGAAAATAAGAGAATGCGCAGACGTCTAAATCAAATAGAAATAAGACTAGAAGGAGAAGAGAAAGAGCAAAGAAAGCGAAACATAGTAATTAAAGGAATGAGAGTAGAAAGCGACTCGGGAAAGGAGGAAGTGGAGAAGCTGATGAATGATATTGGGGCTCATGTGAGAATGGAGGCGGTGAAGGTACTAGGGAGAAACACAGAAGGGGATATAGGTGTGCTCATAGTAAAAGTGGGAAGTGAGGAGGAGAAGAGAGAAATTATGGAAAGGAAAAGGATACTGAAGGGTAGGAATGAAAGAATTGACGAGGACCTGACATGGAGAGAGAGAAAGAGGAAGTGGATGATCGAACGGAGAGCATGGGTAGAGAGGAGGAACGGGTGTAATGTTCGGATAGGGAAAGACAGGCTGTGGGTGATTGGGATGAAGTGGATCTGGGACGAAGAGAGAGAAGAGCTGAGAGCACAGGAATCAATACTTGGGAGGAGGGAAAACGAAGGTAATGAGAGTAGGAGAGAAGGGGCGCGGTTTCCACCAGAGCAGAAAAACTGAGCACAAGAAGGAGGAGGGGGAAGGACAAAAACAGAGGAGTGAGTGTAGCTTTCTGGAATGTGTCCGGGCTAAAAAACAAGAACAAGGGATTCTGGGAGGCTATTGGGAAATGGGACGTGGTAATGCTGAGTGAAACGTGGGTAGACGAAAAGGATTGGAAGCGATTGAACCGAAAGTTGCCGAAGGGGTATGTGTGGATAATGCAAGAAGCGAGGAAAGAAAATGAAAAGGGAAGAGCGATGGGAGGCATGGTTTCATGGGTTAAAAAGGAGCTGATGGGAAATGAAAGAGTGGAAGAGCGAGACGAAAATCAGGAGGGCGTGATGGTGAGAAGAATAAAGGTAGGAAAAGAGAGGAAGGCGATCGTTTGTGTGTATGCAAGGAGAGGAGAAGAGGAAGGATGGATAGTATTTATGGAATGGATGGAGGAAAGGAACGAAGAGTTGGTCTTGATAGGAGGAGACTTGAACGCGTGGACAGAAGAGTTAGGGGGGGGGGGGGAGATATGGGATGAAGAAAGCGAAACTTCTCGAAGAAATTCCAAGCACAGGGAGATAGACCAGGAAGGTAAAACTCTTTTGAACTTATTAGGAGAGGAGAAGTGGTTTATCTGCAACGGGAACATAAGGGGAGATGAAGAAGGGGAAATGACTTTTATAGGTAAAGGGGAGACAGTGATAGATTACGTTCTAGCAGAAGAAAGAATAAGGAAGAGAATAGATAAAATGAAAGTAGGTAATGAAATAGGCTCAGAACGCTTCCCGCTTATAGCGACATTGAAAGGCTCCGGATGGAAGCGGCATAGCGAAAAAAGGGAAAGAACTGGCGAAAGGAAAGTAAAAATGGGTAGATGGGGGGAGGATAAATTGAGAGAATTTAAAGAAAGAATGGAGAACGAGGAGATTAGAGGAATGGAAGGGGAAGACGTCGACGCGCGCCTTGAAAAGCTAAAACAACTAACAGAGAGGATAAAAGAACAGGTAAGGCCGAGAGAAGAGGAAGGCATGAAGAGGGGATGGTGGGACGCAGAATGTAAGGAGAGTAAGGATAGAATGAAGGAAAATGCAAAGAAGTGGAGAAAGGGGGAGATACGGAAACAGGATTATAATAGGAGAAAGAGAGAACATGAAAGATTTTTAAGTGATAAAAGGCAGTTAGAGAAAAGTAGGTATATGGAAGAGGTGGAATAATCAATCAGGAAAGGGAAGGAATGGGAGGTGATCAATAGGGAACGAGGAGGACGGAAGGGCATCAATGAGGGAATCGAGATGAATGAGTGGACCCCGTACTTTAAGCGACTATTGGGAGGAGTGAAAAATAAGGTGTTAGGTGCAAAGAGGAAAGTAATAGAAGGAGAAGATGATAGCAGTAATGGGATAAGGATGGAGGAACTGAATAGAGCGATAGGGAGGCTGAAAAGAAACAAGGCAACAGGTGAGGACGATATTGAGAACGAGGCTTTGAGGTATGGAGGAGAAGGGGTGAGAAAAGAAATGTGGGAGGTATGTAATAAGGTATGGAGAGGAGAGGGATGGCCTAAGGAATGGAGGACAGGGTTGGTGGTGCCGATAATTAAGAAAGGAGAGGGCAAAAGTGGAGGAGTATAGGGGAATCACACTTATGTCGGTAGGATACAAAATATATACGGAGATTCTCAGAAGGAGATTAGAAAGGAAGGTGGGAGAGAAAGGAATTATTCCTCACAATCAGACGGGCTTCAGGAAAGGGATGGGAACAGTAGACAACATCTATGTACTGAATTATCTGGTGAGTAGGAACTTAGGGAGGAAGAAAGGGAAGTTAGTGGCCTTATTTGTAGACTTTAAAGCGGCATTTGACTCGGTAAACAGAAAGGTGCTATTGCAGGTGATGAAAGAGAGGGGAGTGGATGAAGGGTTGGTCGAGAGGATAAAGGAGATATTCGAAGAGACTAAGATAAGGGTGAGGATTGGAAAAGAAAAAGGGAAGATTTTCTGGAGTGAAAGGGGGCTCAGGCAAGGATGTCCATTGAGCCCACTACTATTCAGCCTTTTGTTGGCAGATCTTGAGGAGAAACTGGAGAAGAAAGGAAAAGGAGGGACGGTTTGCAGACGAAATAGTCTTATTAGCGGATGGCGAGAGAGGGATGAGTCTCATAATGAGAGTGTTTGAGGAATATGTGAGGGTTAAAGACCTAACGGTAAATGTACAGAAGACGAAGGTAATGGTTTTTAGGAAGAGAAGGACAAAGGTAGAATATGAATGGAAGATGTACGGGGAGAAAGTGGAACAGGTCGAGGAATTTAGTTGCCTAGGCTTCTGGTTTGAGTCGAAGGGAAAGGGTTGAACTACAGGTGAGGAGAAGGATAGAATGTGTGACTAAAGTAATGGGGCAGATGTGGGGCATAGGGAAGTGAAGGTTTCAACATGACTGGAAGATGAGACTGTGGATGTTTGATGCATTGGTGTGGTCAGTCCTAAGTTATGGAGTGGAGATCTGGGGATGGAAGGAGCACAGGAGGGTGGAAAGTATGCAGGAGAGATTCTTGAGATGGGCAATGGGAGTGAGCTGGAGCTGTCCAGGATATATGTTGAGGGAGGAATTAAGTAGAGGTAAAATAGTTATTAGACAGATGAAGAGAGCATGGAACTTTGAGGAGAAACTAAAGAGGGGGGAGGGAAGCAGGATATCACAAGCTTGTCTACGGGAAGTCGTAAACGAAAAGACTAGGGTTAACACAGAAGGATCAAGGTGGGAGAAAGAGGGACAACAGAGGAGGAGAGAGTGCGATATAAGAGCAGATGTCAGAGTATGGCAAGAGTTAGAGAATGAACTGGTAATTAGGGAGGGGGAGAAAAGATTGGATATTTAAGAAGGGTGAAAAAGGAAAGTAAATGGAACCACGTGATACGATTTAGGATGAGAGAAGAATGAGAGAGTGTTGGTACTGGATGGATGGAGAGGAAAGAAGATGTAGAGTCTGCGATTAC
>CAKNXH010014392.1:720-12694 GCA_932178445.1 Andricus quercusramuli
TATTTAGTTGAGAACTGATTTTTTATAATTGAAAATTTAACTGCGTGGGTAAAAGTTGAACTATTCTGTTGAATTTGTTTTTAATGAAGCTTTACCTCTTTGGTTAAAAATTTAACTATTTTGTTGAAAATTAATTTTTTTTCTGAAAATTCCTATTTTACTTGTTGAAAATTCAATGTTTGTACAGAAAATTCGTCTTTTGGCTTTCAGGATCAACAATTCAGGTGAAATTTTTTTTCTTTCATCAATGAGAAATCTTTTTATTTGTTGAAAATTCGTCTTTTTGATTTTGAAATTAATTTTTTTTCAATTACATTTCATCCTTCTAGGTTGAACTATCAACTATTAAAATTTTTTGTTACGAATTTTCTTTTAAGGTTGAAAATTGAACTATTTCCTTGAAAAGTCAATTCTTTTGTAGAGAATTGAATTATTTTGTAGAAAATTTAAGTATTTTCTTAAGAAGTCATCTCTTATCGTAGAAAAGTCACTTTTTTTGTTTAAAAGAAATAAATTTCAAAATTTTTGATTTGTATATGCATGTTAATGGGATTTGAATGTTAATGGTTAAAGAAAAAAAACGTACAGCAATAGGGGGGTAGAAACATTTTGTTACGGTTCGTTACATGGGGGGGGGAGAGGGTCGATTATCCGTTACGTAATTTACGTACGGCCCCTTTCCTAAAACGCATTTTCTCCTTCGCCTGCTTAGTCAAGCTTTGTTTATAAAATACCGGTGCGGACCGATATGAGTTCTCTGAAAGAATACATTGTGTGGCATTTATATTACGCATCTACATTTAGAATTAGGCTAATTATATTTCCTGAAGAAGATTAATAAATTCTATAACTTATATCTAGAAAACAATAATTTTCCACGATTTTAAGATAATATAAGATCAAGTATTCTAGTCCGGCAAAATATGCCGGATTTCAATTTTCTTTTCCGGTATATTTTATCGTGCACTAAATTGAGCTCTACAGAATTTAATATGAATTCAAAATGCGAGGGAGAGAGAGAGAGAGAGAGAGAGAGAGAGAGAGAGAGATGGAAAAGGAGAGAGAGAGATGGGCAAAGAGAGACTGAAGGGCTCCTGTCTGTGTGTGAAGAAAAGCGAGCCTCCGGTCTGTGCCATAAGACACAACGTGTGTGTGACAGGCCTGCGTTACACTATGCAGTCGTGGTTTCATTCGAATCAGGCGCGACTACCCATATCGAGGTCTAAGATGTTTACACATCAAAAATTGTCCTGGATTAACCAAAGTAATAACTTTGTTTTGCTTGGCTCTAATTATGAGATAAATTTCAGAATTTCTCAAATGACGTTTACTGTATGATTTTTTAAGAACAGACAAATATAAGAGCATAACTGAAGGGCAACACCGCAGAAGGGCGTAAGTGCCAAATTTCGGAAATGCGTTTTATGCCTAAAATAATGTTTTTTACCTATCTCATATTTCTGTAAAAGATTTATGGTCCGGTTCGATTTAGGAGTGGGTCAAAATCCATGTTTGGTATTTTTGTTTACAAAGTAATTCAATACTTTTGCCTGTTCTTTTCACAATTCAATAGAGCTAAGTGATAGCTCGAAAGTACATTTTTGTTTTTTAATTTCTTCAACAAATAAAAAAGTTATGCAACTCTTTGTGTGTCCACATTTTCGTTTTTGGGGACGCACTGCACCGTTGATAAGGGATTTTCTCGGATGTGACTGCTTCTTTTAAGATGTTTATTTCGCGGTTTGATAGAAATAAGTAATAGCTCGTAAGTACTCTCTTGTTTTTTTCTCTAAATGCAGGTAGCATGTCATTTCTCCCAAAATTTATTTCACCCAAAATTTATTTTACCCAAAAATGAAAACACAGACGTGTGAACATAGAAGATACAGTCCGCATTCGTAAAAATGAAAATTTGCGGTGAGTGATAAGAAAAAGTTCACCGCAGAGGGAGCTGTAGTAGAAGTCGTCAAATGATAATAAAATTTAAATAAAAGGAACACTATTCAGCAAAATATATAAAGACGTGTATATTTGAAGAGTTTAGAATAGATTTAATTTTGAAACATCTGCAAACATGATTTGATATTATAGTTAACTTTGAAATAAGCGTGCTATTAATAAAATGGACAAGTTTGCGATGGAAATTACAGGTTTGAAAATCGTAAGGTTATGATTGGATATAAGTACGGAAAAATTTATATTTTTCTAAAGAAAATTGTATTTTTCGCAAAAATCAACAGGACTTACTACAAACAAAATTTTTTAGTATTTTGAGGTTATGATTGACTGAAATAATAGAGAATTGGTATTTTTGATAAAAATCAACAAGTTCTGTCCACAAATAAGTAATTCGAGTACTTTGAGGTTATCATTGGGTAATTGACCAGAAAAATGGTATTTTCCGCAAAAATCAATAGGACCTATCTGCAAATAAGTAGTTTCAGTATTTTGAGGTTATGATAGGCTGAATTAATAGAAAATTCGTGTTTTCTGGTGAAACCGAACAGGTCCTGTCCACAAATAAATAGTTTGAGTATTTTGAGGTTATCATTGGGTAATTAACCAGAAAAATGATATTTTTCCGCAAAAATCAATAGGAGCTATCTGTAAATCAGTAGTTTCAGTATTTTGAGGTTATGAATAGCTAAATTAATAGAAAATTAGTATTTTTTGGTGAAAACGAATGGGACCTATTCACTGATGAGTATTTTGAGGTTATTATTGGGTAATTGACCAGAAAAATGGTATTTTTTCGCAAACATCAATAGGAACTATATGCAAATCAGTTGTTTCAGTATTTTGAGGTTATGAATATCTAAATTAATATAAAATTAATATTTTTTGGTGAAAACGAACAGGACCTATCCACAAATAAGTATTTTGAGGTAATCATTGAGTAATTGACCAGAAAAAATGGTATTTTTCGCAAAAATCAATGGAAGCTATCTGCAAATAAAATGTTTCAGTATTTTGAGGTTATGAATAGCTAAATTAATCGAAAATTGGTATTTTTTGCTGAAAACAAACAGGACCTATTCACAAATAAGTATTTTGAGTATTTTGAGGTGATTATTGGGTGATAGACCACAAAAATGGTATTTTTTTCGCGAAAATCAATAGGACCCCAGATAGCAAGCGTGCGACGCACGTTACTCGCACTGCATGCGAGGCACGCCGTGCGTGCCGAAACGCAGCGTTACCGCTCGCACTTCGTGCAGGCACATATGTGCGAGGCATATGAGTCGCATATCGTGATACCGCCTGATCACGTGGCAAGAAAAATCCATATAACATGGTGTTCCTTTCGGTTGCGGTGGTTAGGCTAGGTCTTTTATCGATTCGTTATTGAATGTTGACAATTTGCAGTCTTCTTGTTCTTGGGCACTTAGATATATTTCATAATTTATATGTACGTACAATTTATTTCGGAGTGCAAACGGTTTTCGTGTTCAGTTTATTTTATATTTCATTTGATATTTTAATACTTATATTTTGTAATGTATCGTTTAGATCATTTTGACTCGCAATGTATTTTTTTTTAAGTGAAAAGAGAGAAATGATTTTTAAACATTGCTATATGTTTATCCAAACGTGTATAGCAAATAAGAGAACACTTTATTTGATAATTGACACAAATCCAGTCAGAGTTACGTGAAATTCTGAAAATATTGATTAAATAGGTACACATAACCTCAATTTCTGGTGCGGTAAACAAAACACCGCCGTAGATTGCACTTTCAAAAATCAAAATAAGTAGAAAATATACATTGAACATACTGAAAAATTTCCCTACCATACATTCTCCCGATTATTATAGTAGAGAACGCGCAGTTTTCGAAATTATGAAGAGATTCAAGACAAGGTAGATAAAGAATATTTTGTTTTTTCCCATTCCTCCCGCAACAAAATTTTTGTTTCAGAACGTTTTCGCACGAAACTTTTTTTGTTCATCCTGTTATCTGCCTTTTATTCAACAATCTATATTTAAATATTGTTCATATATATATACCGTCCGCAAGAACCTGCAACGTGTACTTGCATTATACCAGCACGACGTGATATACGCACGACGTGCGACGCACCTGTCACGCATATGAGGACGCATCTGCGTCATTGCTTGCGTGCACGCCGTGCGACAAAATCCGCACGCGTGCGACGTATGTGCGTCGCACTATGCGCGCATATTGCTATCTGGGGACCTGTCTGCAAATGAGTAGCTTCAGTATTTTGGGATTATGATTGGCTGAATTAATAGAAAATTGGTGTTTTATGATGAAACCCAACAGGTCCTATCCACAAATAAGTAATCCATCAGAAAATACCAATTTTCTATTATTTCAGCTATTCATAACCTTAAAATATTGAAACTATTGATTTGCAGATAAGTCCTATTGATTTTCGCGAAAAAATACCATTTTTCTGGTCAATTACCCAATAATAACCTCGAAATCCTTATTTGTGGATAGTTCCTGTTCGCTTTCACCAGAAAATACCAATTTTCTATTAACTTAGCTATTCATAACCTCAAAATACTGAAACTACAGATTTACAGATAGGTCCTATTGATTTTTGCGGAAAAATACCATTTTTCTGGTTAATTACCCAATGATAACCTCAAAATACTCAAATTACTTATTTGTGGACAGGACCTGTTGGGTTTCACCAGGAAACACGAATTTTCTATTAATTCAGCCAATCATAACCTCAAAATACTAAAATTTTTTGTTTGTAGTAAGTCCTGTTGATTTTTGCGAAAAATACAATTTTCTTTAGAAAAATATAAATTTTTCCGTACTTATATCCAATCATAACCTTACGATTTTCAAACCTGTAGTTTCCATCGCAAACTTGTCCATTTTATTAATAGCACGCTTATTTCAAAGTTAACTATAATATCAAATCATGTTTGCAGATGTTTCAAAATTAAATCTATTCTAAAGTTTTCAAATATACACGTCTTTATATATTTTGCTGAATAGTGTTCCTTTTATTTAAATTTTATTATCATTTGACGACTTCTACTACAGCTCCCTCTGCGGTGAACTTTTTCTTATCACTCACCGGAAATTTTCATTTTTACGAATGCGGACTGTATCTTCTATGTTCACACGTCTTTGTTTTCATTTTTGGGTAAAATAAATTTTGGGTGAAATAAATTTTGGGAGAAATGACATGCTACCTAAATGCAAAACTAAAACAGTTACGCAACTTTTTAGGTGTCAAAATTTGAATTTTTAGGATGCGATGCTATTTTACAAGTGTTTTCTCGCACATGGTTTTTTTTAGCCCTCTTTTCGCGATTCAATAGAGATAAACAGTAGCTCGAAGGTACTTTCTTGTGTTTTTTTTTTATTTCAAAAATAAAATAGTTACGTTACTTTTTATGAGTGAAAATTGAAGTTTTTTTGGTTACATGTCGTCCCTTTGACAAAGGTTTTCTCGGAGATGATTGCT
Organism: Andricus quercusramuli; assembly: GCA_932178445.1. Lineage (NCBI taxonomy): Eukaryota > Metazoa > Arthropoda > Insecta > Hymenoptera > Cynipidae > Andricus > Andricus quercusramuli. Next base: position 6,175 of record CAKNXH010014392.1, read on the forward strand.
CCTTTCAAAATGTTCCTTGCACGGTTCGATGAAGCCTAGCAGTACGTTGAACAGTTTTCGCGTTTATTTGTTTAAAACTAATTCCGCGAAAGATAAATAGTTTTTTGCTTCTCCTGAAAAATTCAGGTTTCGGCACTTACGCCCTTCTGCGGTGTTACCCTTCAACTGTACCCCTCAACATTTTTTGTAAGGATTGTTAAAATTCTGGGACATTCCGTATAAAATAGAGAAAGTATATATAATAGAGATGAGATAAAAATTGCACAACCTGGGCAACAGAAAAAATATTTCAAACCAAATTTTTCTTTAACAAGGCTTTGAATAGTTTCTCCGTCACTCAAATTTGATGAAATATCAATATACATAAATACGAGACAGAAAGAAAAAGTTAATTGATATCAAATCATTTTTTATATTTTCTAATTACTAGCACGAACACAAATTTGAACAATTCACACTTTTCTTATTAGGACAAATGTTAGAATGTGGGAATGAGTATCAACTTGAGTGAGGTGTTGTGCTTCTTTACTCCTTAAGTCAAAACTGTTAAAATTTAAGTAATTAGTGATGACATTTTACATATTCCATTAGCGGAAAAAAGGCCACCAAAGATTATTAAGAAATTACTCATTTGACTATTCAAGATATTTCCTAATTTAAAAGTTGTGTCAAAGATTAATATAAAAATAAAAGAAAACACAATTCTGGTCATCAATGGTTTTTACTTATAACAGGCACACACCAAACGTATAAGATAGGTCTAATTTTATAATCTGATTATATTTTCATAAAAAACAGAATTGCTTTTTTACAACAATTTTTAATTGACACCCATTAAAACCAATTGCAGCAAATAATTAACTGATCAAAAGAATGTCGAAAGTGGTCAATCTAATCGCTGAGTAATAAAGTTTATTCTAAAAATTGTGGTAAAAAAACAATATTGTTTTAATGGAAATATAATCAGATTATTAAATTGATCCCTATACTTTTAGTGTACTTGTATTTGTCCTGGGGTAAATGCCGTAAATGGTCATGTGATGTCACTTTTCGTCTAGAGAATTTCGAGGGCTACAGCAGGGCCTAAACAGAGGACTTAAGAGGACCTATAGAGGGCTAAATTGTTATTAAATTAGGCCCTCTTTTAGCCCTGGAAGTGAGGAAAATGGACTATTGTGCCACTTTGGAGGACTAAAAGAGGGCTTAATCTAATACAAATTAAGACCTCTACAAGCCCTCCTAAGTCCTATTAAGTCCTACAATTTAGAGGCCTAAAAGAGGGCTAAAATTTCGACTCGGGAATATCTTTGAAGATGATTCGAATGTTTCTTACATTTGTTTTAAATCTGCATAATTAAAATAATTACTTTACAATCTTCAGTGTTCTCTTTTGACAGTTTAGAAATGTTTGGAAATCACTTTAAATATTCTCTCAAAATAAAATTTCTCAATAAAAAAAAAATTAATTTCCATTTTCAAAGTGTCCGGAGTCACCTGCAAAAAATCAAAATTAAAAAAATAATCTATTTTTTCGGATTTGGTATCAAATAAGCGAGATCGGTGCCCTCTATAAAAAAAAAACAAGTCTTTGCAAAACTGTAAAAATCCATTAACCCAATTTTTGAATACTTTTCAAAAATGTTCAGAACAATTATTAATAATTTCTAATTTGGAATTGAAAGCGTTTGAAATTAAAAAGAAATATATACGTAGAACGATTTTGCACAACTTAATTAGAAAAAAAGTTGTATTGTATAATTTCTAATTTGAAGCGCTGAAAATGAAACGATTTTATTTTAAATTGAAGAATCACGAAATTGAATGATTTCATATTGAAATTTCGAAAATAGGACAATTTCGAAAAGTTAAAAATGCAATATTTGAAGATTCGAAGTGTGAAAATTCGATCATTCAAAATTCAAAGGAATTGAAACTGTGTAATTCTTCATTAGAAGCGCTCAAAAATAAATAATTGCAATTTTTTGAATTTGAATAGTTTTAAATTCTAAGCGATAATCATTTGACAATTTCAAATTGAAAACTATATTGAATCTTTCAAAGACAAAGCTTCCGAAATTTTAAATTGTTATTATATAAGAAAATTATAATTTAATATTAAAGCTGAATGGGCGAATTTTTCTAAAATCGAAAAATGATTGAATTATTCTAAAAAAAGATCTTCAAAATAAATATTCATTTTTAATGGGAATCTTTGAAGATGAAAAAATGTGTACTACATGCGCTAAAACTTAAACGAACGCAAGTTTCATTTAAAACTGAAAAAATTGTAGTAACTAAAGTTGTAATATTAAAATATTTTTATACTTAAGCCCTGAAAATGTTTAATCATTTGAAGTAAATTTGAATCACTTAAAAATTATTAATTTTCAAACTGTTAATTATACTTTCCAAAATTCAACCAATTAAATTTTAATTGCAAAATTAAAACTCATGAAAGGGAAAACTAAAAATTAAGCGTCAATATAAAAATTTAGAAATCTAAAATTTCATCCATTTAAAATTATCAAAATTATTCAATCACTAAGGTATCAATTTCAGTTTCTTTGATTTTGATCTATTTTCATTCCAAACACAATTTTTAATTTTTTAATTTCATATCGTTTTATTTTTGACAGTTCTTTTAGAATTATTATTCATTCTTAAAATTATCAAAATTATTCAATTACTGAGGTATAAATTTCAGTTAGTTTGATTTTTATCTATTTTTATTTCAAACACAATTTTTAATTTTTTAATTTCATGTCGTTTTATTTTTAACAGTTCTTTAGAATTATTATGCATCCTCAAACTTTACCAATCGCATACTTTTTAATTCGAAAATAATTTATTTGTTTAAATCTTCAAATAAAATCAGACATCTTAAGCTTTTCAATTTTACATTACTTTTTATATTTACATATAAAAGTATTGTATTCGAACTGGCTATCGAGGCTTTAAATATGAAATTTTTGAATATTTATCTCTAAATTGACCGAACATTTTGAATATTTGAATTAGAAGCTACAATATTGTAAAATTAAAAAATCAAAGTAACAGGAACTATTAGCAACATTGTCAATCATGGAAATTTTAACATTATATCTACTCATCTATAAATTCTTCTCCCTTTCCTATAAATACCTACTCAATCCGTAGTGGTATAACAGGACTAGAACCGGAAGAGTTAGAGTTTACCCCGAAAGGGCTATGGCTTAATTGTATAATAATAAAAAAAACATTAAAATAGCTCAATTATGGGAAAAAGTGGCTTAGAGCCTCTAGAGTCTAGGCCCCACTGGGCCTCGACTATACACCACTGGCTAAAGTGGGCCCTTTTCATGCGGAACGTCACATATATAATCGAAATTAAATAGGAAATAATTATATCAGTAATACTGAGTTCAAGGATTTACAAAATAAAATGAAGTTTTTCTAATTTGTCTAGGAATTGCGGAAGGGAGACCTACGAAGAACTTGAGGTTGTGTCAAGTTCATTTTAAAGGTGAGGCTTTCACAACATATCAAAATGAAAAGCTTGTACGCAGTGCAATTCCGATTCACCACGACCAAGATCACTTTTTTTTGGATTTTGATCCAGCAAAAGCTATGCGGAAATACGAGGTAAATGATTGTAATCCTTTATCTTATGTTTCATTATCTACTCTTAATTTACCGTTTCTTGAGGAAATCCAGGAAGAAAATAAGAGTGATAGTGCAAAGAAAGATGAGGATAAAAGTAAAGAGAATCATTGTGATAATATAGTGGAAAAAAGTGACATTAGTGAACAAATTAACAGTGACAGTGCGACGAAACAAAATTATATTATTGATGATCGAAACTTGTTGGACCAGAGATTGCTTATGTATGAAAAAGAGCTTAAGCATAAAGATATCTTAATTGCACAAATGCGTGCTGTGATAGCATCACAGCAAGCAGCAATGCAAATGATACAGAAGGAGCTCGAAGATATGAAGCGTAAAAATAGAAATGAAGCAGAATTTGATGTGGACGAATTTTTGGACGATAGGAGGATAACTAATGAGGCCCAAAGAGCAATGATAAAGTTGCAACTTAGACCTACTACAAGGACAACGCAAAGGTACTCTGAAGAGGAGATGAATTGGGCCATGAAGCAGCATTTTTATTCATCATCAGGATATGACAGAATGAGGCAGGATGGCATAATACTGCCCCATAGCCGCACCGTTGAGAAGCGTGTTGCACTGACTCTACTGACAACTGGATTTATAAAACCTGTTTTGGAAAACTTGAAAAAAAAATTGCAAGAAATGCCAGAATGTGCTAGAAGGTGTATTGCCAAGTTCGACGAGATGGACATAATGGAGAAGTTGGAGTACGATTCTTCGAAGGATATCATCGAAGGATTTGAAGATCTTGGACCACTGGGCAGGACTGAAAGACGAGCAAATAAAGTTTTCGCTATAACTTTAAACAGTTTGGACACTTTCAATCCATGGCGAGCCCTCGTTTTCTACGCATTACCGAACAATGGTGTTGTTGCTAAAGATTTGGTTACTCTAATAGGAATGTGCATCGATGAAGCCACAGAATGTGGTGCGGATGTAAAAATGATCGTATGTGATCAAGGAGGACCAAATAGATCAGCCTATGCGCAGCTGGGCGTCACTACAGAGAATCCGTTCTTTTATCATAATAATAAAAGAATCCTTGCCATACACGATTTTTGTCACGCAGTCAAAAACTTAATAAGTGCATGGCAAAGATACAAGGAACTTGTAGTCGACGGCGAATACGTAGCATTCAGTGACGTATATGATACTTGGGTAGCTGATAAATGTAACAATTTGTCAAATACTCTTGGTCATATAAGCGAGAGTCACATGAACCCCAATAACTTCCAACGCCAAAACGTCAGAATGGCCTTTGAGCTTGTCAGTCATAAACTTTCATGTGCCATGGAGGCTGCATGGATAACAGGAATAGTTGTCACGCGGACGATGAAGAAATCGATCTGGTTTACGAGGAGCGTGAATGACGTTGTGGATGTATGCAACAGCAGCAACGTGTATGATCCAAATCCTCTGAAAAGGCCTCTATCTAAAAAAAATCCAAAATGTTTTGTCGTTTTGGAGAACTTTTTAGAGTGGGGATCAACCATCCAAGTGTGGAACAACAGTAAGACCAACAAAAAGTTGACAAGCTTACCCTGTTTCAATGCACTTCTTATGACAGTGAAGGGACTTTTGGAACTTTCCAAAGATATGATTGCACTTGATCCTGAATTTCAATTGTGTACAAGGATATGAAACACAGATTCAGTGGAGCAATTGTTCTCCAAAGTACGAGGACGAAATGGATTTAATCCAAATCCCACGTGCCGAATGGTCCGACTGACGATTCGTCATTTGGTTGCTGTCAAGAACGTAGCATCTTCGAAGAAAGGCAATGCCGGTCCAGAAAATGGCAACTATTTCCCAGCATTAACTCCCGAAGAAATGCGAAAAGAATTGAAAGATGTGGAAGTGCCGGAAGAGGTAGCTGTACAAAGAGCCATAGAATTCCTTGTGACAGGAAACGTAAACTCGCAGGAAGTTGAAGAAGACAGAGATGTCGGAGATGAGGGAGAAGAGGAAGAAGAAGTCGAAGAAGTCGAAGAAGACGAAGAAGTCGAAGAAGTCGAAGATGACAATGAAAAAGAGAACCCTCCGATTGAGGATGTTGATGTCCAGGTCCAAGGCCCATCACCATTTCAGGAAATCAGCGGAAAATTAGAAGGGTTGTCCGTCACATATTTTGCAGGCTATACAGCTTTCAAAACTATGGAGAAATTCCAGTGTGATCGATGCTTGGAAGATATGCAGAAAGCTCCAGATGCAGACGAAGACATTAATGATCAGTACATAGAGTACAGAGAATATGAAGCAGATTATAATGCCTACAAAATTCATCTGCTTGCCAGGCCTACAGAGAAGTTTCGCAACGTAGCAACGGCTAATTTAAAAACGTTTGTCAAGTACTTCGGTATGAAAAAACAAACATCAAACGGATTGAGAAAATCATTGATAGAGGATGCAAAACGCGAAATGCATGAAGTGGATCCAGAATGGTATTCGGAAGGACCTTGTCAGGAGCACAGAGAATTTGCAACGTATACGCTGTTCACTGCGAAAATCCACAGACATTGTACCTTAGAGGACATAGCAGCAAAACAAGAGAAAATGAATAAGAGACAAGTTAGAGCCGCTAAAAAAAAATAGACTGCCAAAAAACCTGACAATGAGGAAAAAGGTAAAAAGAGACCTGCCGAAAAAGTAGTGTTTCAAAGCTCGACGATTTGATTCGTTCATTTTTTCGAGAGTTATCATGTTTATGGACATACAGACATATGGACAGGCGCAATCGCCAAAACTTGATTTTCGGCTTCAGGGGGTCTCAAAACGTCCGTTCAAAAACTGAGGTGTAAAACTTCGGCCTGTTATAATACTTTCTTAATCATAAATGATGAGAATGTAAAAATGATTACATATTTTAATGAGC
>CAKNXH010014402.1:1364-11762 GCA_932178445.1 Andricus quercusramuli
AATAACCATATTATAATAAAATTAATCAATAATTATATCTATCAATGCGTATGATATTTAGTATTTGGATATAAAATTAACATTAATAAATAATATCACTATTAATAATAATTATATTACAATGTTATGAATGTGTACTATATATAGTATATAGATTATATGTATTAATCTACATATAAACTATATATACGATATATGTATACCTATGACATTATAATAAATTTAGTTTCAATGTTAAATATTTATACTTATTAAATATCAAGTTTATATTCATTAGTATTAATAATACAATTTATCTTAGAACTATAAAACCGTAGATTCCGTATTGGCTCGCACGCCCCAAACCACAAGTGCCGCGCGCCAATCCCAACCAGGCGATTTCTCTAGTTGGTTCGCGCACCCCTAGCCACGGGTACTGCGCACCAATCACGAACCAGGAGTTCGCACGCCATATAACGAATTCGAATATAGAATAATTAAAATTACATTAACATTAATAAATAGCTTTAATGTTAATAACATTAATTATATTATAATAATATTAACTTATATTATATACAGTGTTACGTCTTAATTAACATAACTTACCTTATATTTTATTAAATGAAAGATGGTTCCTCGTTTTAGATTTTAATATTAATTAAAAAACTGGGATGAGGATAACTACGGTCTACAGAAATAAATTAATAGGATTTGAATATAAATTAATTGAAGTTTATTCCAACAGTAGCAATTTCACTGAGATGAAGCACAAAAAGTTGATTTTAGATTAATGCAGCTGGAGTGCTCTTGCTTTGACTTGCCTCTTCTCGTTTAGTTTTAGTCCACCTTAAACAGGGATGACTAGTTAAACAAACGATAAAGTGAGAGAAATGAAAACGAGAAAGCGAGATAATTTACTACTTACTTATTTGTGGTTGACGTGTTTCACCCTCTTGTCGGAGCTCTTTGTGGGACCCGTAGGGGGCGAGTATACAAGAATGGAGGCTGCGCTGACCAGGTCAGTGGATCTGGGCCTCCGTCGTTCTTTGTTGCAGGTGGTCTATTGTATTACGATCTGACGCTCCCGCGCAGAAGTTAGATTTTAAGAAAGAGGTTGACGGGCCGAGTATTTGGGACCGGAGTTTAGGGTTTCGACGAATTTGATTGTAGTACTGGGTGTGGTTCTTTAATGGTGGAGAGTCTAAACTAGGTAGACTGGTTGAACTTCCTAAACTGACTAGACTGGTTAAAGTCCCTAAACTGACTTCCTGCGTCCAAATCTGCTGTATTTATTCATGAGATCCCTCCTAAGATTCCCGTAGGGGTGAATGGTATTAGAAGTAGGGATTCATCATGGTTCCAATCATCGTTGATAATTAATTGTGTAAATGAGTGGTAGGGATTTAATTATCCAATGGGCATCGAGATTTTTATGTATGCCCATATACGGAAAGTGTCACCTAGAACTGTCACCTTGATTGAGATATTTATTGCTTTTGTATCGAAGATGCTGGTGTCCGTTGCATAGGCATAAGTAGGTCAAGATGCTTAAATCATGTAGATGAGTAGTATAGGTACCAGCATTTTGTAAACGTATGGGGTTGAGAATCTGGTCTGTTCATAAGGTTGGCTTGCTGATTAATTTATAGCTCTTCAATTAATGTGTGTTTGATGGCTGTGTTAGTTCTGCAAATTTATGTAGCCCGCTCATTTTAGTTTAATGTACTGTATATGTGCTGTAGGTACCAGCATTTGAAGGTGTATAGGATTGAAGATGTGGCTAGTTCTCATGGTTGCTTCGCTGATTAATTTATGGTCCTTTGATTATTATGTGCCCATTTCTTGTGTTGGATAGGCGAGATTTTTATGTGTATCGCTTATTTTCGTTTACTGTGCTATGTAAGTGCTATAGGTACCAGCATTTTATAAGCGTATGGGAAACAAAATGCAGCTTGCTTTTCTGGTTGCCTTGTTGATCAATTTATGTGTTTTTGATTAGCGTGTGCCTCTTTGTTGGGCGAAAAATTGATGCGTACAACTCATCTTGGTCCATTGCGTTGTTCGTTACAAATCCTTCCTTCACGAATGATTTTAACAATGTCGGGTTTGTATATAATATGATTTTGACAATAATAATTGGATATTAGATATGATATTTCAGCTTGTTGTTTTATTAGTGAATATAAATGTTATGTAGGTATAATCAATTGAATATAAATGTTATATAGTCATAAACTATTGAATATGAATGTTATGTAATAATAATATAATGTTTATAATGATATATTATTATTATAAAAGTCGCGGGACGTGACAACAGTATATAGATTATATATATTAGTCTATATATAACCTATATATATATATATATATATATATATAAATAATATATATATATATAACAACTATATTATAATAAAATTAATCAATAATTATATCTATCAATGAGTATGATATTTAGTATTTAGAATTAAAATTAACATTAATAAATAAAATTAATGTTAATAATAATTATATTTTAATATTACGAATGTGTACTATATATAGTATATAGATTATATGTATTAAGTCTACATATCAACTATATATATAATATATTCGAACATCTATGATATTATAATAAATTAAATTCCCATATAAATAATTATACTTATTTAATATCAAATAATCATTAATTTAAACAAATATGTAATGCTGAGTCAAGAGAGAGATGAGAAAAACAAATAATTTCAATTATATCGCGTACGCAAACAAACGAACCAATCAGGAGCCCCGTAGGAGCAACGCACCAATCCCAATTCAGGAGCTTCCTGATTGGACCGCCACCGAGGAGTGGGAGACTCGGCGACGAGGCTCTCCCTCTACTCAACTTCCGCGCGGAGTGGGAGAGACCGCTCGACCGCGGAGTGGGAGGAGCTTGCGCGCCCTCCCATAAAAGCTCGTGTCTCGGCCATCAATCTTTTCGACACCTGTTACTTCACAGAGGGATGAATCAGTGCTGAAGGGTTTGTGTTGGAGGGAGTTATGAACAAGAATTGCCACACCACCACCCTTGGATGAAGTGCGGTTTTTCCTATATACAGAAAAATTTGGAAAGTAGATTTTATTTTCTGGCTTTAGGTGGGTCTCGGTTAAGCAGGCAACGTCAATGCCATTTTCCTCAAGAAACAGAGTTATTTCAAGTCTTTTGGAGGCAGAAATACTATTAGCGTTCCAGGTGAGTAGTGTGAGTTTGTTCTTAAGCGTGTCCAGTGGTTGAGATTTGGAAGGCAGATGCGAAGACGGAGAGGAATTCACGAAAAAGCTGTTGCAGTTGCGGATTTTGTAACGGGTCCGGGATGGGTAAGGTGTGTGTTTGCTTTTGGGTTTGAATTTTCGGTTGTGAGCCGAAAGAAACAGTGGTGGCGTAGGAACGCTGCGGTTTAGCAGGGTTGGAGGTGTTTTCTGGCCTGGGTGGGTTTGAGGGAATCACAGTAGGTTGATTAGGCGGTTTGAAAAAGTTAGTAGACCTTGAGATAGGTTGTGCTTGTGTTGTTGGACGTTGTTCTTTACGTTGAGATTTGGACTCTGGCTTTCGGGAACCTTAGGGCAAGCACGAAATGTGGCACGGTGTGCTCCTTTACAGTTGAAGCAGGAAGGGGTAGTGTTCTTTTGATTTTTGAAAGTGCAGGAGGTGGTGGCATGGCTACGAGCACAGAAGGCACAAGACCAAGGTGCGTGGCAGTAATTTACCGTGTGAAAAAATTTAAGGCATCGCAGACACTGGGGAATCATGGATGATTTGCGCTTGGCTTCGACCTTTACGCTGAGACCGGCTAAGGTTTTAACGTCAGAAATAGACTTTGCTGTGGGAGCAGTTGGGTCAAGATGCACTGCGACCAGTATATATATATATGTGTGTGTGTAAATATATTTAAACAATAAAAATTTAACTATCATGAAAAAGCTCGTGCGCATTTTATGAATCTACCAACAGAAAAATAATACTCCAGTAATACTTCTATTCATCAAACTGATGCAAAACAATCTTTGCAAATGGATTACTGATGAGCCCAAACAATGGAACGAGTTAAAAAGTGTCTTTTTTGTCTGTGCATACAAGCGCAATTCCATGTAAGAAGAAATTATTGTTCTCGTGAGTTTCGAGGTATGACTTATAAATTCCTCGGCGCTTAACATTTCGAAATCATGATCTTCTAATTCGGAAAAGAGATTGTGTTTCTCGTCTACTAACTTTTTGAAAGCATTAGCTGCTAGAATAGCTGGGAAGTTTGTTTCGACTTGTGGTTTTCCAGAATTCGCGTTGCAAGCTCGACGGAAAAGGGACTCTGTGGTCAGGCAAATTTGCACGACACTTTTTGAAGGAATTATTAGCTTACCGCGAGTGATAGCTGCAATATAAGCTACAGGATTATTCCGATTGAGGGAGATATTATCCCTATTCATTTCTTCGCAAGCTGTCAGACACTCGAGGCAATTTATTTTTTTACGCTTCGTTATGGATAATACGAGCCACCCACAAATATAACCAATCGCTTGTTTCGAAAAATCACTAATGCCTGTTGATTGTGCCCATGCAAAATTCAAGAATGGACTAATTTCGTCCAAATCGAAGCGGTCCTCAAGGTAGTCAATGAGTCAATGAGGTTCTATAGTCAGTTTGCATACTATTTTAATTATTTTCATTTTGTGTCTTCTTTTTCTCATCAACGTGTATTCGTGCGCCAAGCCTCTCTACCGCAGCAAAATGATCAGCTGGTCCATCTAAAGTTAAAGACGTTGTAGTCACCCCCGCGTTATGAAGTCGAATTAAAGCTTCTTGTATGAGGTTTGCTTTCGTTTCCGCATTTAAAGAATTAATTAAAAAGTAACCGATTGGCAATTTGCAATGACGATCTAGCATGACTACCATTAATACTAAAGCGTTTTTTGCCTCGAGTAGATTATCGCTATCGGTAACCCCTAAACCTAAATCTACGTGACCTCGAATCTTGCCATGTCGACCCCTTTGACAACCCTTATTTGTGCCCATTTCATCCATAACGAATGCACAAATTAATTTTTGCCCCTTTTCTTTTAAATCTTCTGAGATTTGCTTCAAAGTTGTAAAACATTCGTCTGTAAAACCCGGTTCAGCATCCACACTACTGTACCAGATCCGAAGGACGTCTGGATGAGGAAGAGCTAAATCAAAAGCTTTTCTTATATACAAGTACGCTTTCGGAGAGTAAAAATGGACCGTTAATACTGTGACGTTGCAGATTTTCTGCAACGCACAAATTTAGTTCATATTGAATAATTTTTAATGAAAAGCTCTCGTGTTCACACGGAGAGTGAAAAATTCGGCACTCCTAAATTTTGTTATATTTTAAGTTTATTATTATTTTATTATGTATATCTTTTCTTGTTATTTTTCTTATATGTCGTACATCTTTGTGATGTTAGTTTAAGAATTTAGGGCTGTCTTAATTTTTTGTTTGTTTTGTTAAATTTCTTAATTCCGTGGTCTCGGATGAGAGCCAAGTAGAGTGGCACCATCGATGCAAATTATCGATTAGATCCACCACCCACCTTCATCTTCAGCAGATTTTCACGTCTCAAGTCCCCACATGAACTTCCGGAACATCTTTTATCGCACATCCTTCTGACATCCAGGGTAGAACAGCTGAATCTACTCATGAAGGGTAGAATGGATTATCTCTTTTGGTCGTCTGAGATCCAAGGCACGTTCCTGGTGAAGATCGAACGAGGCGGTTACCACCAGAATTCCAAACGGGAATAGGTAATCTTGCCTGAAAATTATTATCGTTGCAAATGTTTCTGTTATGAACAGGCGTTTCTTGGCTCTTATGCCGTTTTGTCTTTTTTGTTTTTCTCTTTTATCGGGAGCATCGAAGAATCCGCTCCACACCTGCAGTAAGGAGAAAGGGTTCCTAGTTCTCCACCTCAGCACCGGAATACAGCCGACCCTGGTATCGAGGAAACGGGTTCGCTTCTCACTCTTCGAAGGAAGCAGCTCTCTTCCTCCCTCTCAGGGGCTGATAAGGACTAACGAAGAAAGGACGGGACGATAAAATGGACGAATCGGAAGCCGATCTCGCCGGCTATCTTCCACTTGACCGTTGCGTATTACGGAAATTAAGTTGTGCGCATCAGCCCTTACCTCTAATAATGTAATTCCTCGCGTTTCTATGATACACCGGTAAGCGCGAAAATTCTTCCTTAGCGTCTGTGAACTCCCAGTGTCAATACGAGGCACCCGAATTATCGCCCAGATTATTTAAGGTAGGATTCTGATTCCTTTTATGGTTTAGCCAAGCGAGGTTATTATTTCTAACTGTGTGCAATTTGCTTTTTCTTTATCTCTTGAACTCCTTGGCTGAATTATATGTACTATATCATACTATATGTGCTAATTCATTATTGTTTTGAGAATCAATAATTATGTGTCACTGAATTTTATTTATTCCGGAGTGCCGAATGCCTATACATTTTTCGTTATGTGCTTTTAATTGTTATTCATGCTCTCGATCCCTCCCCCCTTATTTTTATATATATCGAAATGTCGCTTATTTATTATTTTATCTTTGTTATCGATCTCTTCCCCATTACTTTTATATATCGAAATGCCGCTTATTAATGATTTTACCGTATATTCTCGTTTCCCCCTATTTCTAGTGCAGAAATGTTTAATTTTGATCCCAGATTTTTTTTTTAAGTTTAATTCTCGATCCCCTACTACTTATCAGTACTGGAACGCCTAAATAACCTAGAAACCTCTTTGCGTTTCAAATTAGAAATTCCTGTTTATGCTTATCTGTGAGGCATACTTTCTTGTGAGAAACCCCGTGTGAATTGGTGAGAATCCCTTCTTGCCCCCCTTTCATTAGAACCTCCTTTCGCGTTTTATTTCAGAAACCCCTCTCTATGCATATCGTTGAAACCCCTTTTAGAGTTAGTGAGAACCCCTTTTTGGCAACTTTTCATTAGAACCCCTTTCGCGTTTTACCTCAGAAACCCCATTCACGCTGATCGTTGAAACAGATTTCTAGAATTTGGGAGAACCCCTATCGTACTCATTTTTGAGAGTTCTCCTTTGCGTTTCTTTTTATTTTATTTTAGAAAAACCCATCGTACTAATTATAGAACCCCCTCTGTTGTTATCTTTCGAAACCGCCTGGAACCTTTACTCACGTCTCGTATTTTGGTTTATTCATTGTAATTTTCTACGTTACGCTTCCTATCAGATTTATTGATAAAATAGAATGTCTTTGTATTATTTGAATTTGCCTTTTCTAAGTACTATTTGTTGTACAGTTCCGAAATGCTGAATAAATTTATTGTTAATTGTTTTGATTGAAAATATGAGCTTTGTAATTGCGTAACCCTCCCCTCTACCACGTTTTGTTTAGACTGAGCTAGCAATGTTGTCGACCCTAATTTCTCTCTTAATTTTGGTTTTACTTTTCTTTGTCGTCTAGTTTGATACCTTTTATCTTTTGTTACCTTTTGTTATCATTTTATTGTTGATATGACTCCCGAGATATTCTATAATTTTTATTATTCCATCCTCGATAACTTAACGTCTTTTGCCTTTTTCTTGATATGTTATACTAGGTTATCTTTGAACATCTTTTGCCTTTCATTCACTTTTCTTTTCTTACCTTTCTTTTTTTATTTATTTTTTTTTTTACTATCGCGTTTTTAAATTAAGGTGTGCCCTTTTGATTGAGTTTTGTGAGGTTTTGTATATTGTTCATTAGCGTTCAGTGAGTTTTCTCTTTTACCGTTTGGAATACAGATTCCGCATATCTTTACCGTTTCTCACTCTGTTCAGTCAGATTGGTTCGCCTTTGTCCCAAGCAAGGACTGGCGCCCAAAAACTTATGTTTATGTCATGTGGTCGGTTTTATTTAGTTTGATTTCTTTTGAATAGGGTCTGGTGTGTGTTATTTAAAGAGACCACTAGATTTTATAAATTTTATTTTAACTAGGAAAAAAATAGCATCACAATGCAAAGGCGCATAAAGCAGGAAGATATTTTTCTCGAGTTAGATTTCCTCGTTTCTTTCGATTTTTAAGCATGCGATTAAATAATTCCATAGGAGCATCTTCATTAGCAGAAAGACAGTAATATGCAGCATCAGGCAACAGTTTTTCTCCTTCAATTCATCTATTACCTCAACTAAAGACTCTACCTTTTTCTTCAGGCGGCTAAGTTGCTGCTTTGACATTCTCAATTCCTTCTGCGTTGAGTCCAGTTTTGATTGGATTATGTCCAATCTCTTCCTAGCACTTCGTGGAGAGTTCTCGTAGCGATGATCATGAAGAAGTTTCTCATGTGGTGTTTCAGCTACACACCTGTTTCAACGTTTCTTCTTTGGTGTACTTTCATTATTACACGTACCAACTGCAATCAGAAATATTATTAGATATTGATGACGAAGATGTTACTCCCTTTTTCAAACAACAATACATTTCTTAGCATAAAATACGAAATTTTAAGCATTTTTAAACTCACCTATCTCTTCATTATTAGCTGAACTTTCCTTATACTCCATCACAATACTCGGTTCGGGAACATTTTAAAACAAACAAAGAGGCTCAGGAACATCGTGTAAATTATCTGAAAATAAAGATTTCAAATATTTCTGATCTGGAACAGGGAATTCTGGAAAATAATTACAATTGTGAGTTGGAACATCAAATAATTTTTGGTTATAACAATTACAATTCTGATTTGGAACAGAGAATTTTGTATATGAATTATAATTCTGAATATCAACACAAATCTTATTTTTAAACTCTCGTCTTCTAAATCAGCATTGAAATTATTTTCCAAAATTCCCGTTCCATGCCAAACATTCTCTATTCCAGGTCTAATAACAATTCCTTACGAACATTTCCTGTCCTAAAGTCTAAATTATAATTCTTTACGGAAATTCCCTATTCGAAAATGAAAATGATAATTTCCTACAGAAATTTCCTGTCTCAAATTCTAAATTATATTTATTTAAAACATTTTGTAATGAAATTCAGAAATATAGTAACTCCCTTTTTTTATAATTTGGAAGAGGGAAGTTTCAAATTCTGGCAAATTTTTATTTGCAAGAAAAAAAGAATTTATATTAAGAATTCAACTTACGTATATCTTCTTCATTTGTTGAGCTTTCATTGGACTCTTCGGTAACAGTCGGTTCGGCATTTTCTATTTCATATGAGATTTCAGCAAAATCGTCCGAGGGTACTAAAAACAAAAAGAAGTCCGAATTAATAAAAATAGATGTAGAAGTAAATTACAATAACTATATTTGGTTTTTTGTTACAGTTTTATCTTTTTTGTTTGAAAATTCGTCCATTTCGACGAAAATTCATCTTTTTAGGTTGAAGATTGAACTATTTAAAATTTGAATTGAAAATGTAGAATTAAAAGTAAATTCAAGTAAAATTGAAAATTCGACCACTTGGATGAAAATTCATCTCTTTAGGTTGAAGATTCAATTATTCAAATTTGAATTGAAAATACAAAATTAGAAGTAAATTCAAGTAAAATTGAAAATTCGACCACTTGGATGAAAATTCATCTCTTTAGGTTGAAGGTTCAATTATTCAAATTTGAATTGAAAATTCGAAATTAAAAGTAAATTCAAGTAAAATTGAAAATTCGACCATTAGGATGACAAGTCATATTTTGAGGTTGAAGATTTTTGGTGCAAATGTAATTACTTATAATTTGTAATAACTATACTTAATTATACTTTACATTCTTATATTGTAATTGTTAAAGAATGAAGGTACTTTCTTACCTCTGCAATTATTTGCTTCTAAAATGTCCGTCTGCGGTTCAAACTTAATTTGCGGGAAAATCATAGGCAATGCTCCTGGTTTTAAACGTTTTTTGTTTCGACCATTGTACAAACAGAAACTTTCTTCTGCGAAATGATCGAAACACAGCACGTTATTTACAGTGGGTATCCAACCTTCTCGGCCTATAATTTTTACCCATTTTTTACACAAAGTCTCATCTCGTGGACATCTGTGTAACAACATATTCAACTTAAGACAAAAATTGCGTATTCGTAATAAATAAAATATTTTTGCATGTTGTTCAGTTCCAAACATTCTAAATATCAGAAGTACGGCAAATTGAAAAGCGGTTATATTTACTTACCTGTGTAAAGTTATAGCATTTTCTTTATTGGTGCTCACTTTTCCACAATAGACACATTTGCCCATATTGCAAATTAAAAGTACAAACATAACTTGCATAAAACACTGCATGAGAATAAACTTATTTATTGTTCTTTCACTAAAACATTTGTTTATACTCCGTCTTAACGAGGTTATTTTTCGTTGTGCATCGCGTGTTCCCTGGCGGACCGAACGAACGGAGCGGATACGCTACAGCGTATCCTT
>CAKNXH010014465.1:279-10323 GCA_932178445.1 Andricus quercusramuli
TTGGAAAAGGGGTAGGAGTGTTACCTTACATTATTTCTGTGACCAATCACAGGGGTGCTTTCCCGTACCGCACTAGACATTGGAAACAGGTAGGACACCTGTATTATTTGATTATTCAATTTAACAGAAAAAATCGATATATCAAAAACTATTTCAGATATAGATTTAAAAATGTCAGATCCGTGTTTCTCGCAAAAAATGCCATCGAAATAAATATTTAGAAGCTATATTAATAAAAAATAAGTCAATAATTTTAACATAAAAAATAGATATATCGAAAACTATTCGAAAAATCAATTTAACAATCATAGATCCGTGTTTCTCGCAAAAAATATCATAGAAATCGAAATTCAGAAAATATGTTAATCAAAAACAAAAGACAATAATTTTAACATAAAGAAATCGATATCTCGAAAAATATTCGAGATATCGATTTAAAAATTTCAGATTCGTGTTTCTCGCCAAAAATCCTATAGGAATCCACATAAAAACTTTGTCGCCACGGATATCGTAATCTCCCCACAAATGGTTTCAGCAGGATTTAATTATCTGATGTTGCTTAGATATTTTGAACCAACAAGGAAACAAATCGTTTGTGCTCTTTTTTTGGAAATTCAAATTTTATTTTATTATTTTAATTAAAAATTTTAGTCATAGTTACGTTATTATATGTAGGAAAAAAGTTCTTATAAACTTTTGTGTAAAACGAAAACTGGGTCTTCTATAGAGGTTTTTGGAGCCCATACATACAATACATACAGGCGCCGATTACGGCGAATTAACATGTTTAAATTCGCCCGAATTCTGCTTTCTGATTCGTTTAAACGAATTGAGCCAGCGCGAATTGAATTCTTGTCAATTTGCCTTAATTCGTGGTCAAGGTAATTTCGAAAAAAATTAATAAAAATTGCATGCCTCGAGTCTGGAACCAGCGTTCCCAAGTGTGTGAGTCCAGAGGACAACACTGAGCTACAGGAATCATTAATATGTATTTACAACAGATCCTATATGCCCCTGCGCGGTAGTTATACCTTAAGAATTCGATTGAATAGGCCAGTTTTCAACTGTATTCGCACTGGCGAATTCTGGCGAATTGGAGCTTGACTTAAAATCTAGCGGATTAAAATGAATTGGCTGACATTGAAATTAATTCGTGTTGACACTTTCAAATGAATAAGGTCTCCTAAATTATTTTCGCTGAATTCAGACGCATAGGATATTTGAAGACTATGTTACTCTTCACGAATTTACACACATAAAAAGCAAGAAAATTGCCATCTCGATTACTGGGACTAAGGTCACGACTACTGGGATATTTACCTTAACTGCATAAATTAAAAAATGGAAAAATTAGTTTCATTAAAAAAAAAAACTAAAACGTAAAATCTAAAAATAACTTTAGAAAGAAGTAAAAAGGTCGCAGAAAGCTTACTGTTTTGAAATTTATCAATATTTTTAAGAACATTAAAATGTGTTTACTGTATTGAATAAAAATTTCACAGAAAAAACAAATTGTGAATCTAACGCTAATTTCAGGGTACCATTTCCCTGCAACAAAAATTAGTCTTGGTAGTGTGAATGTTACCAATACAAAAAGTATGGTTTCCCTTGGACTTGGGGTACGAAACGTCACCTGCTGTCAATTTTTTTCACAGCATTGCGGCAAAAACAATAGGCAATATTTTCGTACCTCAACTCCGAGCGAGATGGAACCCCATCTTAAAATTAGATGCAACAAAATTTGTCCCAGAGTTTTTACTGTGTTAATCAAAAGACTTGAATGTCAGAATTATTATTATTTTCAAGACTTCTCAATTCATTTCAGGCTACCCTGAAATAACAGTAATAAAATCATGGAATATATAATCATTTTTTGGTCTAACATTTTCATTCTCTTTTACACATTTATACGAGCACTTACAGCACAATCCACTGTTGTTTCTCATTCCATTACTTTATTCTGATGAGGAAACTAATGAAGTTTCGAAACGTCATGCAAAAAATAAACAATTTGTCGGGAAGTCGTCGTTTGACTCTTGTCACCATATACATCTAAATCACATTCCCAGACGTTAATTACACGAAGGATTTATAACATCACTTCTTTTTCTTCAATTCAAATAATGGAAGACCCAGTTTTTGTTTGACGTAAAAGTTTATACGAACTTTTTTACAACATATTTTATGTATCACAGCGTACACATAATTAAAATGTTCTATTAGTAGAAAATCTCAAAAAATCAAATTTTGAATTTTCAAAAAAGGGCTCGATCGATTCTTTTTCATTTCTTACTTGAAATATTCGGGCAAGATGAGAGAATTAAATCCTTACAAATACATTTTTAATATCATGCGTGTCTAGATGTCATCCAACCATTTTTACTCGGCTCAGCGAGAGTATGTTTGTAAATAATTAAAGTTACCCCTATTTTAAAGACACCTTAATTTCCGATTATAATTTAACATCTGTTAATATTCAAAATAGAAATGCTGGCCGGGGCCTTGTCATTGTCCCTTTTTAATTGGGGCTAACGAGGGCAATTTCTGCACGGGCTGTCCACTTTTTGCTGATACAAGTATTCTCTCAGCTTATCGCGATAATACAATTGTACTTCTGTTTTCTGCACACTCTCAACTTTGATGCGTGTCCATTGAGAAAAAAATATCTTGAGGAAGAGAAAATTGACTTGATTCAAAGAAATGATCGTACTGAATACGCCCTATAAAACATTTCTACAATACACAATGGGCCAGGAGACCCCCAAAAATGGCGAAAATCGAAGGTATTATAAAACTTGTTACAAGGGGTTTTTTGGGGTCGTTGACTTCAAATTTGATGTCAAAATTTGAAACATTTGAAATGGATCATCCAATATGACTGCAGAAACTTCAAAAAACTGACATATATTTGTATGAAACTTGGTATGAGGGAGTTTTTGAGGCCGCCGATTTCGAATTTGATATAATGATTCGAAAATTCAAAATGGCAGATCAAACGCGGCAACCAAAATTTTTTAAATTCTACATATTCGCATGAAACTAGATATAAGTGGGTTTTCGGGTTTCTGACTTTTAATTGAATAACAATATTTGAAAATTTAAGATAGCGGATCCAATATAATGGCTAACATTTCAAAATGTTTTCATATTTGTATGAAATTTAGTATAAAACGGCTTTTGGAGTCGCTAACTTCGAATTTGATATTAAAATTTATAAATTCGAAATGATGATTTTAATAATTTGGAATTTTTTATGATTTTTACTTGAAATCTATTTTCGACACATGTTTGATTAATCAAAGTATTACGTCTGTAATTAGTGTACATAATTCGTAGGTTCAAGGCCCTATCACGAGGAGGTCGCAGTACGTGTAAGAAATGTGAATTAGTACACGGAAAGAAATTTTAGACAGTTGCGGCGTTCGCAGTGGTAGAACAGCGCAGCCACGATGTCAAAGCGACGGCAACGCCAACTTTGGGAACGTGTCGGCCTCATAAAGTTAGTACAATGCTGCTCTCTTCTATCAGGGCACACTGCCGTCCCTAAGTAGAGAACGCAGTCGACTATAATGTTACTAAAGTAGCTGATCGGCGCCGATCTTAATTTTTCATCATAATTAAGTTCTAAATTTAAATTATTTAAATTATTAACTGTACGTTTCTATTTTATTACGTATACTAAAGTCTTTAAATGAAGACACGAATGAGCCTAAAACTATACGGAACATCACTTAAATTTTTGAGGTTATGTTTTTTCTACATTTCTGCTGTTAAATAATGATAATTTCATTCAATTTTTTTAAAGCGAAGTCAAGTTAATCAGTGTACGCTTTCCCCAATCAGAGTACTTAAAATATAATTTATTGTAGCAAGAGAAGAAAAATGCAATCCATCGACAAATTATTCAATCGAACCAAACATAACTGTTTTAGAATATATGAAGTCAGTCTCTAAATGAAACATGCACTTATAAATTATAATATTGAAATAGGAATTTAAAATCCATATAAGCATTAATATATACGTAAATATTATATCCAAACAAACATATCTATAATATACATGTTGTAGGTTATGTAAATAAGTTACCCCTAAAAATTTCGTAAAGGCTACGAAAATACTGATATTTTTCTAAAAACTGCTCCATTGATATTCCTTTATGTGGACTTTACCACATTACAGTTATTTAAACTACTCTAAAACTTAAAAATAAAAGCGAGAGATGTGCGAAACCGCCCGTCTGTCTTTCAAAACGATGCGAAAGCGCGACTACAATACCACGTTTTAGGTATGTTGCTGTTTCAAAAATCTGTTGCAACATACGCGCCACACAGGGATCATAACGTTCCCTGACTGAGAGAGCAGTCATCATAAACAGAGGGCGCATTGTTGCCCTACAGTTTAACGCACCAGAGGTACGTGTGAGTGCCGCTGCTGTACAAAATTTCTTTCCGTGTACAAAAATCTGATAATATGCTGAATAGCCTCTTTAAAAAATCAAAAAATAAGTTTTTTCAAAAACAGCCTAAGCTATCTCCAGCCTAACAGGCTAAGATACTTTAGGGGCTTTTAGTCGAATGTCTGTAGAATACTTTTGCCCAAACTAGAGTTCTCTAAAAGCCTTACCTTCTTCGCGAAATCATACTGACATTATCCTACATATTTATTTCGTGCCTTAAAGAGGCTCTAGCACTGTGGCCAAAAATATTAGGTCGCGTGACACTGCGTGGGACAAGAATTTCGCTATTCGTTCGAAAAATCTGGAAGACCAGCATCGGAGTTATAATTAAATAAATATGCTCAAAAAATATATATTTATAAATTTATTCAAATATAAATTAATATTAAATTAATGTTCTTTTTTTTAAGTGACAAATTCCAGTTGTTTTTATGTTGTAAGAGATGAAGCCGGAATTCATAGAAAGAAGTTTAAAACTACGGGAAAAATTGGAAATATGTATGTACATTTGAAGTAAATTGAATTATAAATAAGTCATGCACATGTAAAGTAGGGTACTTAGTAAGGTATTTATATATTATGCACAATATTTAAATATTGTTTTTGACAACAACAGTAACAGTTATACGTTGTACTTTTTTAATAATTGTATTTATAAATGATATATGTACTTCTTTGTCAATCCATTCTTTCATGAAATTTAATTTTTATATTTTAAATCTTTCTCAATACAGTTGTTGTTGAAGTTTTAGAATTTTAGAAACGTGAATCTTAATGCAGCACGTAAACCAGTTCAGACTTGTTGCAGCCATAATACAAATTTTATAACAAATCACTTGTTAACGGCGGAACATAACTCATGCATGAGGGGATTATATTCGTACATGCAGTATTTCACTCTTTATTCGCTAGTAGAAGAAGGATGCAGGAGATGGAGAGAAAATGGGAGCTTTCTCCAATTGCTTTATCCGTCTAGGTTTACCTCACCCTTAACATTTTCCTCATCCTTCCCCGTCTAAACTCATGATTCGTAATCTTCTTCGTGAATCTGATTTTTTCCCAATGTTTGCTCAGTAAGCTTTTGCTTTTCTGGACAGGGGCGAGTGTATTGAACGTTCAACTTTTAATTTAAAAAAATGCTGATGTGAGTTTATTCTCCATTTAATATCCTTTTCCAGTTTCCTTTTTCTCCATTCCATTAAAAGAAAAATTATGAACCCCTAATGGTCATTTCTCTGCAATAAAAACAACTTCAGACACCACTGAATAAGTTTTTTAAATCTGGAATTAAGGTGGAAATTTACAACTTGTGCAGTACTGTGCCAGTACTATTTCCAGTATTGGCACTGGTCCAAAAGGTAACTCGGCTGGGATTGAACCCAATACCAGAAGTACTGGCCTTTTACCAAATCTTCAGTGAAGCAGTACTGACCCAGTACCGCTTTTAAGATTGGCACAGTACCAAGTCAGTACCAGTAATAATAAAAATGTAGGCTATTTACGCATATTCTCGATTCATTCAATTTCGCTCGAAATTTTCAAAAGTGAAAGATGACTTTTTATGGATGTAAAAGTCAAGTAATTGGTTTTTGATAAAATGCTATTTTCACATAGGAGTTTGTGATCAGCGTAAGATATACTAACTTGTATCGGTTGGCTTTGATCGTTCATTCGCGAACTGGTGGCTGGTCGGTCAGTTTGTGTAACTTCCATGCAGTAAAGTTCATAGAGTTCGACGAAGCTAAATTGCGCTAACTGGCGAGTGAATTATCGCGCTTCTAATATAATGCAAATTGCACCAAGCCCATATAATAATCGCGTAAACAAGGTGGCACTCTAATACTACAATTCTATAAATAATCAATTGTTTTGAAAACCTTCTAAAGGTCTGTTAGTCAAATAGTTGACAGAGAAATCACCTGTATGGTTTTTCCCATAAATGATGTGAAGTCATAATAATTCTCCTAAATTCCAGCGATTTCCATTGATTTTCATCGAATCCCCTTCACTTTTTTTAAATTCTGTTTGTTGGGGGCGCTGATGTGCATCCATATTGTGCATACGCGCAGTGCTTTGCTCCGGCTATTTTCTCTATTTTATTATTATTATTATTATTATACCATTAAGCCATTTCCCTTCCGGGGTAGGCGTGACTTGTTCGGTTGGGAGGTGGTGAAATAGGTATATAGGTACGAGGTAGATCGGTATGGGTACAGGGTTGTTGGGTATATAGGTGTTAGGTATAGATGTTTTAGATTGATCTGGAGTTCTCGTGTTATTTATATAAATTACACGTTCACTCCGCAACACTGCTCCGACCCAGGTTGCTGATCAATCTCTCTAGCGATCACCCCAAGTGAGGAGCCTCACAAAATTGTTATGTATGGTTCCCCACTTGGGCCCATTAGTATCCAAGGTCTTTGTTTCAGGCATCATTCACTCTATCGTCACTCTGTTTATAAACTATTTGTCGCCACACATTTCTGTCCTGGCATACTACTCTAGCTTCATTCACATCCATGCATTTTTTCATGCAGGCTCTTGTATTTCTATGGCTTCTTATGTCTCTTCGGATCAATGTCTCATTAACAGATTCTAACCATTCTTTCGGCGGTCTACCTCTGGGCATTCTGCCATTTACTTTACCTTTATACACTTGCTTGGTCAGTCGTTCATCTTCCATTCTTTCAAGATGTCCGAACCATCTTAACTGATTTCTTTCCCATATGTCAACTAGTGTCTCTCCTGTACCACATTCTTTGAGGATTGTCTCGTTTCGTACTTTGTCCATCAGTGTTTTCCCGCATATTATGCGCAGAGGTTTCATGCCGATCGCGTTGATTTTACTCCTGTCCTTTTCTTGACAGGTCCATGTCTCGCTACCGTATAGTACAGTCGGTATGAAAATAGAGTTATGTATGGCCATTTTAGCTTTTTTTGATATGTTTTTATTTGTGAGAATGGACACTGCTCTACCGATAACCTGCTTACCCTTATTTATGCGCCTATCTAATTCCCCATCTATTTTTCCGTCGCTAGTGAATAGACTACCTAGATGTACGTACTTGTCAACTTGTTCTAATCTCTCATCATTTAGGACAATGTTGCATATTGTTTTCTCGCTTTTTCCCTCAAACACCATGACTTTCGTTTTATTCACGTTAATTTTGAGGTCCATGTTCTTCATGCTTGTATTAAGTTTATTCAACATTCTTTGCAAGTCTTCGACTGATTCTGCCATAACAATCTTGTCATCTGCGAAAGCCAACCCACGTACCTTGACGGTTTCGAGATCTATACCTGTTTCGTCGAAGAGGGCAGTTCTTAGACACTTATCCATGAATATGATAAAAAGCCATGAGGACATAACGCATCCTTGCTTCACACCTTGCATAATATCGAACCAGTCACTCAGTTTCCCATTTACCCTTACACTCGCTTTACTACCTGTATATATTGTTTTTATTGCTTGTAGGAGCCCTCCATTCACTCCATACTCTTTAAGGACTTGCCAAAGTTTACTTCTATTTACCGTGTCGAAAGCTTTTTCTAGGTCAATAAATGCACAGAAAACTTTCTTTCCTACTCTCAAGCTTTTTTCTGTGATCTGTCTTAGGCTAAATATCTGATCTGTACATGATCTTCCTGGCATGAATCCACTTTGGACTTCCCATATCTTCTCTTCTGTAATTTCCATTACCCTACGAATAAGTATTTTTGAGTATATCTTACTTGCGGTACTTAGTAGGCTGATGCCTCTGTAATTACTGCAGTTGCTTTTATCTCCCTTTCTTTTATATATTGGTACAATAATCGCCCTTCTCCAATCGTCTGGGACTTCTCCTGTCTCGAAACATAAATTTATTAATTCGCACAACCTGTGAGGTATGTACTCGCCACTGTATTTAAGCATTTCAGCGCTAATATTGTCTATACCCGCAGCCTTACCGTTTTTCAAGTTCTTAATTATATCTCTGACCTCAGTGACACAGACTTTTTCAATTGGATTTTCTAGTGCATTATGTTCTATATCGCAGTTTTGTTGCCCTATATCTTCACCTCCTAGTAGTTCTTTAAAAGAGTCTTTTAAAGCGTCTACTATCCCGTCTATATCATATAGCATTTCGCCTTTACTGTTTCTCATGCTAGTAAACTCTGTACTTTTACTTTCCTTCAACTGTTTATATAATAGTTTCATAATTCCTTCAAAGCAGTTTTTTATTTTGTTCTCTTCTCCTGTTCTGATTTTCTCTTTGCTTTCTTTGACTAGTCGTTTAACTTTCCTATTTTTGTGTCTGTATTCATTTTTAAGTCTAGTTCTCTCCTCATCGCTAAGACCTGTCATGTTCAGCGTTTTATTGTGCGCTTCTTTCTTTTCTTTTTGGGCTGCCGCAATTTCATCGTTCCACCACGCATCGCCAGCCTTTCTTCCTACCACCGCCGTACCACATAATTCGGTCGTAGTTTTGACAATGATATCCCGTAACAAAGTCCACGCGCCCTCTATATCTTTATTGCTTATAAGTGCTTCCCACGTTGCCCTATCTATGCGTTTAGTTAGTCTTTTTTGAAACTCTGTTTGCACTTCTTGTCTCTGTAAATTTTCAATTTTTATTCGTGTTTGTTTCGTTTTCTTTGTTTTCTTTTTTCTCCATTCCCGCCCTAAGTTTATTTTGCAGACTAAAAGGTAGTGATCAGAATTGCATTCGGAACCCCTCATGACTCTTGTATCTTTGACTAGTTCTCTTAATCTTTCATCCGCAATAACAAAGTCAATTATGCTGTGGCTATTTCCTTTGCGCCAGGTGTACATGTGGATCATTTTATGTCTAAACCAAGTATTTGTAATAAATAGGCCCTTTTCTAAGCATAAGCTAACTAGCTTTTCCCCGTTATAATTTTTTCTTGTTGGATCTCCAAAATTACCTAGCACCCTTTCTGTATCTGTATCTTGACGTTGGACACCGACCCATCCGTTCATATCTCCTAGCAGAATTATTCTTTCACCTTGATCGCAAATACTTATTGTATCATTTAGAGTGTCCCAGAAGGCGTCCTTAACTTCCCTCGAATCGCTATCAACTGGTGCGTAGCACGCTATGATAAATAATCTTCTGATTCCTACCTTCATTCTAGCCCATAGCAATCTGGGTGATACAAAATTATGCCCTATGAGATGATGACTTGCTTTTTCATTCATAATTAGACCGACCCCTTGACTACGATGCGATTCGCTATCTACTCCTGACCATATTTCACAACCGCCTTTCAACACCCCATTTTCTATGTTTCTAAATTCGCAACCCTTTTTCTTTGTCTCAGGTACACAAAGAATATCTAGTTTCCTTACGTGCATAGTTTCTCGTAGTTCTCTTATCTTAAGATCATTCACTCCTCTAGCATTCCAAACACCCAGTCTCCATTCATCGCCCGAAACACGACCTTTACGTTTACCGTGTGCATGCCTTTGGTCAATCCGAGTTTCAGTCCATTCCGAGGCTACTTTATTGTTTGTATTATTCATGTTTAGATTGTACTCCCAACTATCACCTGTATGCGCGAGATTTGTTTTGCGAGTCGAAATC
>CAKNXH010014650.1:446-11022 GCA_932178445.1 Andricus quercusramuli
TTTCTCTAGGGCCGTTCAGCGGAGAGGTATTTGGGCTAATGCCGTAAGAGTGACAGAGATGGTAATAAAGCACTCTCAGTGCCGCATTGTGCCTTTGGATGTAGGTTGTTCCCGCATGAGCTGGGCAACTAGATAGTATGTGGCCTAGATGCTCGGGGTGTTCATGACACGCTCTGCAGCTATCATCGGGAATATCTTGGCTCAAAATGTGGCGACGGTATGCTAGAGTGGAAATGACACCATCTTGACATGCCAAAATGAAGCCCTCTGTGCCCGACTTCAATCCGGGTGATCTAAGGAAAGCAAACGTCAGCTCATAGGACATCGACTGATCTTCCACATTTCTGTGGAAGATGCCGTGCATCTTCTTGTCGAGGAGCTCTTCGCGGAAGTTTTTCTCCTGTGCTTTCTTAATCCGCGCCTTCGGGAGTGAGTATTTAAGATGGATAAGATTTGATGCATTTCGCTCACCCCTGATATTGAAGTCAAGGCCGAGTGTTTCAGCAGCCTCTTCTGCTGCTTTGTAAAGAAACGCCCCTTTGCCTACTTCTTCGTGTTTTTTGACCATTTTAAGAAGAGGATCTTGTCCATTCGCGACAATATGTGCTGTACCCAGAATAATCCTGTTGTGAAGACATTCAAGATTCAGTATTTCACGACCACCTTGACGGCGTGAGATGTAAAGTCGTGGAACAGAAAACTTAAGGTGCATGCTTCTGTTAATGTGCATAACCTTTCGGGACCCGATGTCGAGGGATCTGAGCTCGTCCTTCGTCCATGGAACTACTCCAAATGAATAGAGTACTACTGGGACGGCAAGCATGTTCGTTGCAGATACTTTGTTCCTCGCCGACAGTTCGGAAGACCATATCTGTCGGAGGAGACGTTTGTATCTGCATCGGAGAGTATCCTTTATAGATGTTACGTCCTGAATGCGGCTTTGTGGCACGCCCACGTATGTATAGGTCTCTCCAGCGCAAAGGTGTCGTATAGCGCTTCTGTCAACGAGTTCAGGATCTTCGAGGATGCCGTTAAGTTTTCCTTTCTTCAAATTAACCTTGGCGCATTTCTCTAACCCGAACTCCATTCCAATCTCTTGAGTGTACTCTGTGACAATTCTTAGAGCTAGATGTAGTTTCTCTTGATTTCTAGCATAGAGCTTAAGATCATCCATGTAAAATACATGAGTTACCTTATGCTTTCGATTTCCAGGTTTGCCACAGAGGTGCCCTTCGGAATGGCAAAGTCCAAAAGATAGTGGCAATAATGTGAGGCAAAAGAGGAGAGAGCTCATGGTGTCGCCCTGAAATACACCTCTCTGAAAGGTGATACTGTTAGTGATCACACGATATTTTCCAGATAAGATGGTAAATCTGGTTTTCCAAAGCGGCATTAATCTCTCTATGCATCTCACGATGTGTGGATGAACTTTCAAGCTTTTCAACAGACAGATGATAAGTCTATGGGAGGTTGAATCAAAAGCTTTTCGGTAATCTATCCAGGCCATCGATAGAGATCGTTGATAGGATGCTGCATCTTTACAGACACATCTATCGATGAGCAGGTTCTCCCGACATCCTGCTACGCCTTTCTGCGAGCCACGTTGTTCATACATCTCTCGCCACACAGGTTCAATTGTCCGAAGAATCCTATCATTTATGATGGCTGTGAAGATCTTATACAGTGTGTTCAGACAAGTTATTGGCCTGTAATTCTTAGGGTCAGCTAAGTTGCCCGTCTTAGGCAGGAGCACTGTGCGCCCTTCCAACAACCACTCCGGAATAGGCTTTTCCGACTTTAGATATGCGGTGAAAATTCGGGCCAGATGCTGGTGGGTTGAAGGAAACTTCTTCCACCAGAAGGTCTTGATACCATCTGGTCCCGGAGCGGGAAAGTTCTTCATGCATTTTAATACGTTTTTCACCTCCTCGGTAGTGATTCTTCCTCAGGTGTTATGAGGGCATTGCACAGCTCCTTGAAGCTATTTATGTTCTTTGAGTCTTCTTGAAGTGGATGCTGGACCTCGTAGACTTCTCTCCAAAATGCTTCCACCTCCTCTGGTTTGGGCGGATGGTCGACAGTAATTGGAGGGTCTTGGAAGAGTTTAGATGGATCAGATGAAAATTGTTGATTTTCTCTGACCCACCTCTCTCTCTGCTCTAGACTTCTCCTAGCGTTAGATAGTATTCGTATTCTGTCAACAATATGCTGTCTGATGGTCATTAGCTTTGATTTGTTGATTGTGTGATGACGGATCCGCAGTTCGCGCGCGAACCGCCGAACCTTGGCAGTGAAATTCCTGCCAGATGTTATGTAGTCAATCACACACTGAATGCGGGACGCGTACTGTCTAGCCCAGCCTATCTTTGTGCTGAGTTGATGCATTCTTCTTTTGGTCTTATGATCAACCGTTGGTTTTGTTTTACAGCTTGCATCTGCCAAAGTTCTCGCTGCATTGTACACACCAGAACTGATAATCCAGAGGTCGGATTCTTCGGAAAAATCTCCACGAAGTCCATCATCCAATTCAGTCAGATCCTTGGGCTTGGGAGAAACCTGAATGTTGATGTTTCTCCGGGTCCTGAAGCATCGTTCTTTCTCTATTGGATGCCTGTTCGCGGTTGGTCTCAGTGTCGCTTCTCTTTCTCTGTTGCCGGCTTGTTCTGGATGCGGTTGAGTAGGCACTCCGCTTATATAACACCTTTTCCTAAGGTTCTCGGCATGGTTTCGCAGACGTTGTTGCGAAAAGTCTGAGAGCTCTGGGTGTTTCTCGCACCACATAGCATGCAGTCGTGCCATGTAACCTTCTCGTTCAGGGACCATACTGGCATCGTAGCACTCCAGCAGGCCGTCATTGAGTTGATCCGTCCACTTAAAAGTAACAAGATTCCGCCGGTCAATCGCATTGACTCCGTCTTGATTGGCTCCCCCAACTGTAGGGTAGTCGGCATTGTTGTCCGACCCATTGTCGGGAGCCCTGCGCGTTCGATTGTTTTGAACCGCACTTACTACAACTATGTTTGGTGTTGTTATTGTTGTTCCCACGAGCAGCTAGGGAAAGGGTTCGTCCATCCTTGTAGAGCCCCGCATGCAAGGATAAGGCTGTATACTCTGAGAGTCGCCGATTTCCCAGAATCACCGTTAGAGACACCTCACCCAGGTGACATTCAGCTTTCGGCACGGTTCTCACGCCGTCGCTTGGGGGAATTATTAATATTAGGTTAG
Organism: Andricus quercusramuli; assembly: GCA_932178445.1. Classification (NCBI taxonomy): domain Eukaryota; kingdom Metazoa; phylum Arthropoda; class Insecta; order Hymenoptera; family Cynipidae; genus Andricus; species Andricus quercusramuli. The sequence goes on from CAKNXH010014650.1 coordinate 3,672, forward strand.
GAATCATATTATGTTTGCGTGCGTACAATAAGATAAGAATGGGTCTCTTGTGTGTGTCCTCCGTACGTCCTTGCTTCCTTCCTTCTAATATATAAAGTAGTAGTATATAAATCGAGATTTTTTTTTCGTGTCGGAGCGACGGCGCGGTGATGTAGAAATCACAGAACTCTGCCGTGTTTCTGATTAAATAGGCATTCTGTGAAATATCCAGTCTTCCACTTTGTTTTTAACGGGCTTTAGTTTCGCAAATTTTAAAACCTCTTATTGCTAAAATTACTGTCCCATTTAAGAATTGTTCCTGCATTATATTTAATTCTCGTAGAAAAAGTTCTGTATAATTTAAAATAACGGAGGTCTGTAATTATTACGGATTTTTTATCACATCCACCACATCGGAACTAATTCTGTAATTCCTCAAGTACAAATTTTTTCCGTGTAGAGTTACGCCGTAAACTTTTGATGTAAGCTAAGCTGCGCAGTAGAGCTCTGCTGTACATGGGGCTGCGCAATAGAGACATAGTGTATAAGACTGCGCAGTGAACGCCACTTATATGTAGGGATGCGCAGAATGTATTTATGGGACGAAGAGCTGCACAGTAGATATTTATAGAACATACAACTTCGCAGTACACTTTTGTGGTAACTTGGGATATACAGTAAAGCCATGCAGTGCAAAGTGCTGCACAGTAGACATTTGCGATACGCAAGATTGCGCAGTGGAATTTTGTAGTTCTAATAGCTGCGCAGTATACATATATTGTACATAAGGCTGCGCAGTTGCAATCTGAAATATTCATGGGTGGGCAGTAGAGATACGTGTGACACTAACGTGTGCCCTACACTGTTATGGTGTATCATGCTGCATAGTGGAGCCCTGCAGTGCCCAGAGCAGCGCAATAGAGACATGTTGTAATTGAGGCTGCGCAGTAGATACCTGCGATACGCAGTAGTCATTTATGGAGCGCAGTATACCTTCATAGTAAATTATGCTGCGCAATAGGGGCATATGGTAAGTAAGACTGCGCAGTATATACCTACACAAACCTGCGTGAATTTACGCAGCAGCTATTTATGAAATAGAGCTGTGTAGTTGTTATTAATTGGACAAAGGACATTGAACTGCGCAGTAGGTATTTATAAAACATAGAGCTGTGAAATAGGTATTTATGGAGTATAGAGGGGCACAGTAGGTATTTTTTGTTCATGGAGCTGCGCAGTAGGTTTTTATGCCACCAACAGCTGCGCATTAAACTTTCGTGATAAATTAGACTGCGTCGTAGATGCCTACGATATGTAGGAGTGAACAGTAGGAATTTATAGGACATAGAGCTGCGCAGTAGCTATTTATAGGACAGAGCTGCACAGTCGTTAGTTATGGGACACATATTTGTGCAGGATACTTTTGTGGTAAATGAGGCTGCGCAGTAGAGTTCTGCAGTACACAATACTGCGCAATAGAGATATACGGCAAGTAAGGCTGAGCAGTAGATACCTACGGTATACATGGATACGTGGTAGGTATTTATCGGACATAGATCTGCGCATTACACTTTTGTGGTGAATAACGCTGCGCAGTGAATCCTGTAGTCAGCCTGCGCAGGAGAAATCTACGATATGTAGGGAGGCGCAGTAAAGCCCTATGCTGCAGAAGGCTTCGCAGTGTATTTAAATGGTATGTACTTATATGTGCTGAGCTTGTACTTCCCTGCGTTATATAGGGATGCTCAGTAGAGACCCATCATACAAAAGTCTGCACATTACAGGACTCCACTGCGTAGCTCTGCAGATTACAGGACTCTACTGCGCAGTCCTGCACATTAAATGGTTCTACTGTAGATCCATATACATTACATGACTCTGCTGCGCAGTTCTACACATTACATGACTCTACCGCGCAGCCCTGCACATAATATGGATCTATTGAGTAGCTATACTCATTGCTGGGCACTACTACGAAGCCATGTACATGACAAGAATCTACTGCGCAGCCATTTATGATGCATGCCTCTACTGCGCGGCCCAGCACATTACACGACACTGCTGCGCATCTGTGTGTATGACATGGTGCTACTGTGCATCCCTGCACATCGTATGATTTTAACGTGCAGCTCTACACGACACAATATTCTACTGCGCAGCTGTGCACGTTGCAGGTCACTCTTGCGCAGCCATTCATGTTACATGGTTTTACTGTGCGGCTCTGTACAGTAGATGTTTTCACTGCCCAGCCCTGCACATCCCACATAGCACACTTCTCGAAAAAACCTGGATTTTTTTAGGACTTGGTCCAAGTGGCTGGGAGAAAAAACCAGGTCTGCCCTAGGTTTAGACCTATACTTAAACCTAGGTTAAAACATAGGTTCATGTCCGCCGCGATTTTTTGCTTTCTAAAAAAGTAAATTAATGCTACAAATTTTTGACAGAGAATTCAATTTCTTAATGAACATCGCTCCAATTCATAGAAATCAATTTTATTAAAATTTTTAATTTTTATTAAAAAAGTGGTTGACCTAGACATTTAATCTGCTACATTTCATTAGGGGGAGGGCGCCCGGCCACTTTGAAACATTATTAAAGAATGATTTAATTTTCATCAATAATTCAATTAACATTCCTCAAGAGCATGTCGCTACCAAAAAAAATTGTATTCATTTTGCCAAGCCCAAAAACGTTAATTAACATCTTGAACATGAAAAAAGGTATGGCAATCGGCAAGCCGCGGCTGCCTCGCGAATTAATTCGAGGTTCGAAGTTGAAGCGTTCTTATATCCTTGGCAATTAATTTCAGTTGCGTGAAACGGTAGCACTAGCGCTGCACACCGACCAAATGTCGAACTAATGCTCTCAATGGGCCTGCGCGGCTGAAGGGGCAATAGTAGAGGGAAATTTAAATTAGTACCCAGATAACTTTCGAGACTTTTTAGGTTAGGGAGCAGTCACTTATTACGTACAATTATTTTCGACCTTTTTAAGTACTAATAGAAATTCACCAATTCAACATTTTTTTTAATATCATAGGGAATACAAAATTATAATGATAATAATACAATATAAAAATTTTAAATAAGTATTCGTTAAAAGTTTTTGAATACTTTAATTTGAGCTGAAATTAAATTCTGCGAATTGAGACAAGAAAATGTGCAACATCAGTTTGTTTTTAAATTTGAATGAATATAATTTTGATAAGACTCTTGAGAAAATTAAAAAAAAATTTGGTATATTTCAGATTTATCCAGAAAGAATCTATAAGATTTTAAAGAACTTTTTATTTCATATTATAGGATTTTACAAAATATTAGGAAAAATTCGAGTTTTTTTAAAAGATATTGAAGACCCTTAAAAGTTTTGAAGAAATCAAGGAATATTTGATAAATTTTCGGAAATTTTTACAAGTTTTTCAATATTTTTAACCTATTTAAAATGTCTTCAATTCCTAAAAATATTTTTAACTGACTCGTATGATTCTTAAAATTTTGAAAAATCATTCAAAATTTAGGAAAATTGTCTTATAGTTTGCTAAATTTTCCCAGCAATTTTGAGAACATTTGTTTCTTCTCTTTCAACCTTTCGAAATTTTGTTGAAGCCTGTAAAGTTTATTTTTGAAACCTTCAACAATGTATATTTCTAAAAATTTTGTCAGTTTCAAATTTTTTTTGAATATCTTTAATTCTTCTAAATATTTCTTCAATTTACTTGATTTCTTTATCTTACCAAATTGGAGCACTTTGCTTTAAAATTTTGTACACTCTTTTTCAAAAGTTTAGGAAATCGTTTGATATGTTTGAAAACCGATTTTAATTTTCCCTTGTAGTTCATTCTTTACAATGAAAATTCATTTGAAATGTATACACTAGTCTTAAGAAAATTCTTTTTTCAATCTTGACAGACCTGCTCAACCTTCTGATCTTTAAAAATGATTCAAATTTTTCCTGATTTTTTTAAAATTCTACTGAATAAAAAAAATGCCTTCAAAACTTTTTAAATTCTTTCTTGACAATTCTTGAAATCTTATACAATATTTTGAAATGTTTTTTGATAATCTCTCGAAATCAATTTTTCGAAAACTTCTGAATATCTTTTGATCTTACTCAATTTCTTTTTTAAAAGTATGTAGTATGACAAAATTGCAAAATTCGGCTTTGAAATCTTGTATACAGTCTTTTTACAAATTTTTGGGGAATTATTGAAAAAAATTTTGTAATTTTTTTCAATTTTCTCTTAGAATTCATTACAAGACAATCATTTAAAATGTCTCCATGAATTTAAAAAATATAGACTTGAAATTATTCGTTTAAAATAAAACCTGAACTATTAAAAATTTTTCCAGAAATCTTGAGAAAAAAAAAGTTTTTCCCATAATTTAATTTTTCTTTTTCTCTTTGAAAACGTATGAAAATTTACAAATTATATTGTGGTAGCGAAATGTTCAGAACAGAATCTTCTCCCATTAGAAAACAATCATTTACAATTTGAATTTTCTCTTTCATCAATAATGTTCAGAAATTAACTACAGAATCAACTCTCGGCGCTGGGATTCGACTACGAGAATCGAATAATAGATATTGAGAATTAATTTGGGTAAATATTAATTTCGAATAATATTAGATTCAATTATTATTTTATTTTTTTTTCAAACTTTTCCTCGGGTGAACCCGGTTTTTCGTCATAGCCACAGACTAAGTCAAGTGGAAGATGAGAACAGGATGTTATAAGTTATTTCAATACGTTGTTTGAAATCATTTACGATGAAGTTGTAGGTACAAAATTAGAAGCATAATGTAGTTTGCAGTTTGGCTTTGCCGCTGTTATCCTTACACAGCGGCCGTGAGTGTTGAAGGTGACACCAGTCGCCTCTGGATGCTTTCTTAGAGCTACCATGTATCACGCCATAGGTTCTTAGTCACTTGCTCCCTGATGTTCTAGGAAGTTTCTTACAATGCGACAGGTGTTTAATAAAACCGCCTTTTGAGCTGCCGCCAGTACCCTACTGACTCCTAAATGTTCAAGATGTTCAGTGCATCTTGCGTGCACATCGCCTGTCGCCGAAATCACACTAGGATGAATAGATGCATGTTTCACATTCCTCCATATTGCCTTAACTTCATGCCTTAGCTCGCTATACTTATGAATCTTGGTTGTATAGGTTGCCTGCAAATTTCGGTTGAGCGGATAAGCAATGTCGATGATGTAGACTCTTCCACCTTTTTTCTCTCGCATCACGATGTCAGGTCGATTGGCTCGAATGTAATGATCCGTCTGGATAGTCACATCCCAATATAAGATGTAATCTTCATTTTCTAAAACGGACATTGGAATGTATTTATAGAAAGGCATCCATTCTGTTAAGAGTCCTAGGTTTAAGGCAAGTTGTTGATGTACAATGCCCGCCAGATCATTATGTCTGTGCGTATATTCTCTTTGAGCCATTACGCGACAACCATCAATAATGTGCTCGATGGATTCGTTGGTATCTCTACATAATCGGCACCGGTCAACCACGTCTTGATGTAACACGTGTTTGCGATAATTCCTGGTGCTGACAACTCTATCCTAAATCGCAATGACGAATCCTTCCTTTTCTGGATACAGGAGTCCCTTTCTCAGACAAATATTGGATGCCTCACTATCCACTTCATATTGATCTAGCGTTTTGGGGTGTTCGCTGTGGATGGCTTTCTGCCTCAATTGCGTTTCTAATTCCTCTATGGTTTCTGCCCTGATATTCAAGGCCTCCTCTGAGGACAAATTCAAGGGCGTGTAGTCAAGATCCGCTTTACAGATGGTGTTGTAAAGCGTAACATCTCGCTTGCTATTAAAATAGTCTCGCAACTGTGTAACTTGTGACTCACACAGTTTTCTGACATCTACAATGCCTCTGCCCCCTCTATGTCGTGGTAGAACTACCCTTTCACTCGCCGAATTACGGTGGTGCATTCGGTGTTTCGTCATTTCTACGCGGATGATTCGGTTTAATCGTTCGAGGTCAGTGTTCGACCATTTGATGAGCCCAAAGGAGTACGTGAGAAGAGGGATGGCGTAGGTGTTGATTGCCCTGATCTTGTTTGCCGAGCTAAGAGAACTCTTCAGAACCAATCTGAGTCTTGTAGTGAAGGCAGTCGTTAGGCTTTTCTTAACTATCGTATGCTGAATACCCTTAGATTCAAGAATACCCAGGTATTTATATGACTCGCCCTCAGCCATTGCCTCGATGTCATTCTCGAAATCGTTCTCTATCTCTGCGGTCCCTAATTCTCCTCTGGTTAAATGCACTGTTCGGCATTTATCTAGTCCAAACTCCATGTTGATATCAATGGAAAACTGCTTTGTAACATCAATCACTTGCTGCAGTTTCTCGTCCGAACTAGCATATAGCTTCAGGTCATCCAGGTATAGAAGATGGGTCACTTGATGACCATCCTCATTATCATTCACTCGGAACCCATGAGACATGCTATTTAAAGTTTTGCTCAGTGGGTTCAACGCTAAACAGAACCATAATGCACTGAAGGAGTCTCCTTGGAATATACCCGTCTTAATGCGTATTGATCTAGTTATCCTCGGTTGTCCATGATCAAAATACTTGATTCTTGTACCCCAAAGCATCATCGCACGACTGAGGAAGTCAATGATGCGTGGACAAATTTTGTATGCTTTTAAGACTTCAAGCAAATAGTCATGTGGTAGGGAAGGAAACGCTTGCTTGTAGTCAATGTATGCCATGTGCAATGTCCTTTGGTGTTTACGAGCTTGCGTCATGGCAGCAGCGTCTATGGTGACTAGATCTTTACTGCCTCGGGAGTTTTTACAACATCCTTTTTGTTCTTCTGTAAGGATGTCATTATCGTCACAGTGAGAATAAACCTTATCTGCTATGATAGCTGTAAGACATTTATATATTGTTGGAAGACAGGCTATCGGTCGAAATTCAGATGGATTATGAGCGTCTGGTTTTTTAGGCAGAATATACGTGGTACCCTGCAGCATAAAGCCTGGCATCAGATTTGGATATTCGATGATCTTCTGAAAACACCGTGCCAACGCAGGATGCACACTACTCAGGTACTTATACCAGAAATTGTGCACCATGTCCGGACCTGGAGCTTTCCAGTTACATGCTTTTTTCAAAACCGCTGAAACATCTAAAGCTGTGATGTTCGTCAGCTCCATTTCAGGGTTATTGCTTGCTCTTGCTTTCTCTAGTTGGAACCACGCAGTGTCCAAAATCCTTCTGTTAGTTTTTCCCCAAACGTCTGACCAATAGTTTGTCATTTCTTCCAATTTTGGAACTTCGGTGTCTTGCTGGTTATTTTGCTGTACACTCAGTTCACGATAGAACCTTCTTTCGTCTGT
>CAKNXH010014666.1:398-14686 GCA_932178445.1 Andricus quercusramuli
AAGAGATTGGGCGAAGGCGACCCACTGGAGTTTCCCGTTTTTCATCTGTTGTCAATGGGGTAATCGTTCCGCTTTGCATGTTCATTTTTACCCGTTTTCTACCTCTAGCGGACGGAATGTGGGCATATATTCCAGCAAGATAGTTACTACTCTCCAATATTGCAAAGACGTCACCAGACAATGTTGATAATACAATGTGATCTTGCGTCGGTATGGGCACATATTGATTCTCTCCTTCGAGTAATAAAATATGTTTAACTGCAGGAAAAGTGTATTTTTTCAGTTCGAATATCAGGTTCGGATTTTTGCCGGAAATAAGCAGCATAAACTGAAGTTGGTCAAGTCCATATCTAGATCCGTCAGAAGAAGGAAGCCTAGTAAGTGGAGTCATGCACCTGGAAGCAGATGGTGGCCTGCAACAAGGAACCCCAGCAAAAGGGGCGTCATTTTTATTCAAATCTTTCAGATACTTTTTCAACGTATTTGAAAATCTTCACAGCATGAAAATAATGTTTCGAATTGGAACCAAGCAGAAAAACTATAGCATTTCAAATTTGTCCAGAAATTGCATTGCCGACATCAAATTTTTTTTGTTAAAGGCATATTCGAAGAAATCTAATAATAATTTATTAAAAGATAAATGCATAAATCCTAATTTGACATGGTCAAGGGGTTATGAATAGAATCCTTTTGCATTCTTAAAAAGGTGGTCAAAAAGTTAAGAACATACTTTTCGGAAACAGAAGATACAAAATTAATTAGAAATGTGACTCAACGATAACTAGTTTCGTTCGCAAAGTAACTCACCCATCATTGAGGTTTACGTGCTCTATTCTAAAAGCCTGTGTGACGCGGCGAGTGGGGCCTACTGGAATTTCTACGATTTCATCTGGAGTCAATGGGATAATGGTGCTACTTTCTATGTTTATTTTTACCCGTCCTATAGATTTGGTGCGAGGATTATGTTTATATATTCCAGCAAGTGTATTATCACTTGTTATTATTGCAAAGACATCACCATCATATGTTGATAATACAATTTGTTCTTTGTGTGGTACAGGCGAAAAAACTTGTAGTCCTTCGAGTACTTTAATTCGCTTATCCGCAGGAAAAGTGTATCTTCGAAGTTCGAAAATCCAGTTCGGATTCCTGTTGGAAATGAGCCGAATGAGGTGAAGTTGGTCAAGGTCAAATCCATGTCCATCAGAAGAAGGAAGCCTGGTTGGTGGAGCTATATAGCTCGCAGAAGGAGACCGAGATCTTCCACGTTGAGAAGGTTCGGCGAGAGAAGAAGACTTGCACGAAGAATGAGGTCTGGTAGGAGGAACAGAAGTGGCAGGAAAATTTTGTCTGTCAGGAGAAGATGGGCGGCCACGAGAAGCACCGGGAATAGGGGCGCCGTTAGGCAAACAATCAAACTGTAAACTTAATTCTGCAAGAAGAAGCCGACAATTACATTTTTTTGAGAATCATTTTTTATTACTAATAATAATCAGCAAGAGTTTCCAGCTAATACATTCCGTTAGTAGCATAAAGTTGGTTCGAATTGATGCTTTTCCTTTCTCATTATTTTTTGCTGGAGATTGGTATTCTAATAAATTCCCATTTTATTGCGAAGATAACTCATTCAAATTTTAAAATAATTATACAAATTCAAATCATGATTTAACATTTTGGTGTTCAATTTAATTTTTGGGTTCACTTCAAAGCTATTTTGCTTATGAAAGTATTAAAAGGGTACAAATTAACCCTGAGGATAATTTTTGCAGGTCATAGACAAACCGTTATTCTGGATAGGAAGCTTTAATGCATGATTAATGTGAAGGCGGGTTCGCAGAAATGCGATTGCTTTTTCATTTTAGATTTACGAAAGTGGTTATCTATATTAATAAAAAATGTTGTCTTCTCGAGTTCTGAATTGGAAAAAAATCAAATGTATTTTCATTCTTCACTCATTTGCTTCCAAAATTAATTGTCTAGACGAATATTCAAGATATCAAATTAACGCACGCGACGAATGTCATATTTTTAGCTTCGCAGAAATTTCCATTTCACGTTCGAAATTTCAGATGTAGTAAGTATGTGTCGCTGCTGAGTTAATGAATTAAAAAAGCTTTTAGGAATAATTTACTATATTTGCCATGAGTTTAACAAAAACACTTGAATGAATAGTTAAGTTTTCTCACGAACTAAATTAATATTCTTAATCATTGTCCACAGAATATGTAAAATATTTAGAAATTTTGTTTGGCCAATTTTGGCATACGGATTATATTGGTATTTATTTCGACCGAACTCAAATAGAGTTAGGAAAATAATAGAAATTAGGATAGAATGCATATTTTGAGAAAGAATTTCGATTTTCCACAAGTTCAAAAATGTTTTTGAAATCATGTACATAGTACAGTATTATATTTACCAATAGAAATAAGTATCACTGTCAAGATGGGGACCACCGTAGAAACGATCCTCATTTTTTGCAATTAGGGGGCAAACTGGTTTATACGTTAAAAGATATTTTGCTTGACAGTGTATCGAATTATTATTCTGATTTGTTGTTACAATCCATATTTGATTTTTTCATCGCACTTGAGTGGGTAAACAGAAAAATCGAACATTTTGTTTCTATCGTTTCATTCTTATCACTGAAGTGATAAGATATAATCGATACCTAGAAGCTGTATTAATTTACGCAGTTCCTAACTGCTTCATTTATTATATTTGAATAGCTATTAGGAAATTTCTTCTAATGAAACATTTTTCTTTAACTGAAGGAATATTTTAAGCTACCCTGTAATATATATATCTTTTAAGAATTTTCTTTCCATACGGCCTGAAAACTTCAATATTGACATTGAATTCTTATGGATTTCATTCTATTCTTATTTACTCATTCTATTTAATTTTGAAAATTTAGTTCTATTTATTTGAATTACTCCGAATTCTTGAAAGACATATATTAAAAGTGATTCTTTATCGTGAGAAATTAATTTGGAGAGTATATTTGAAAGAAGGTTGAATCATTACAAAAGATTTCCGAAGTTTTGGAAAGTTACAAACATAATCTAAACTTGAGAATATTCCAACAACTTTTTGAAAAATATAGATTTCTCAAGATTCGGAATCAAAAGTTTAGAAGCTTTCTAAGTAGTTTGGGAAAGAGATTACTAGGATTCATTCGAAATTCATTTCGAAAAGCTATCAATTTGAAGCAAAAATTTCTAATTTCTCATGATTCCTGAATAGGTCCTTGGGCTTGGTAGAAACATAAAAGACAAACACAAAGTATTTCATGCACATAGTATAGATGCAAGTTGAGGAAATTATTTCCAAAATGTGAATTTAGAGAAAGTTCTATAAGAAAAACTTGACAGAATTTCTCTAATCCACATTACATTTTGACTGAAGAAGCATGAAAATTATGTTAACCTGATTTATGGTAATTTTAGGGGTGATCTATGGTAACTTGCCACAAATTACCGAACATTAATTTTCTTATATTTTCATAACTTTCCCGGAATTTATAAGAATTCTTCGTAAATTATGGTAATTTTACAGAAAAATATCGTGAATTACCATAAATTACCCAAAAAATATATAATAATATGGTAATTGTACTGGTATATACGGTAGTTTTCCATAAATAACCACAAAATTCTATTATCTGCAACCAAAATTTCCTCACAGTTTTTACCGTGAGTGGGCTGATAATTATAAAATGTGAGCTCATAGATGCATAATTTTCATTATTCCTCTCTGACGTCACTTTTTACTCCCTAGGGGGTGAAAAGTGTCATAAAAATATATTTGGATGTTTCTGAAGCAATGTTTGAATAACTTAAGCTTGGAAAAGATTTCAAATTTCTTTCTATACCATAAGGATTTTTGAAAATTTTTAAATACAATTTGGATAGTTCTTCAAAATTTTGAATATTTTCAAAATAATAATTCTTTTTCTTAAAGAATTAATTTGAAGGGAACATTTAGCATGTTTTTAAACATTACAAATGATTTTCAAAATTTTCAAAACCATTTCCTGTAGATTTCAAGACATGTTTAGGAATAATTCGATTCATTCTGAGAAATGTTAGGGTCTAGAAAATTCAACTTTTTAGTTGACAACTCGTATATCGTTAATAAAAATTAATTTTCTTGCTTAAAAACTCATATTTTTGGTTTAATTTAGCGGTTTTTGATATAAAATTAATCTTTTTGGTTCAAAATTCCACTTCTTTGTTGAAAGTAGAACTATTTTGTTAATTATTTTTATTAAGAATTAATATTTTTGCTGAAAAGTTGTCTTTTCAATTTTTTCTGGATATGTCTTTTTGGGTAAACAGTCAACTACTTGGTTCAGAATTATGTATTTAGTCCCGTAATATTGTTTGAAAAATTTTTGAAACAAGTTGAATATTTCATTAAATTACAATTTCTACTTATTTAAATATGAAGAAACTTTTATTTTCGTGATTATAATATTTTCGTTGGCACCAAATTTTTTGCGTATCTGTAAACCTTAGATCTGCCTCCACAGATTTTTACAACTTTTCATACGCTGATCAGTAGGACATAAGTATTGTCCAATGGGCGATTTTTATTCCAAATATTGTTAGTCAAATACTGATATATTTTATGTGTAAAAAAAGTTTTCAAATCCTCAATCAAATAGCGTTTATATTTGGAAAACATTCATGGTATTTCCTAGTTAACAAAAATTCAAAGATTTAGGAATTTTATACTAATTAAAAATAAAAGCAGTTCAGAATTTCGAGCAGCAGCTAAGTTTGTCTGCGATATCACATTCCTGGACTTAAATTAATTTAAATTTTAAATCATATAAATTCAGTGATAAGAAAAGCAAATGAAGGCGATAATAATACTCCCAAATATAAGAGACCAGAAAATTCATTTGATACACTGTTAACCCAATTCTTCACTAACGTATAAATCAGTTTTCCGTCTAGCTGCAAAGAATGGGGATCCTTTGTACTGTGGTTTTCATCTTGACGGTGATTATTAGTTCCATTGGTGAATATGATACTATACTATATCCATAATTTCAAAAACGTTTTCAAAGTTTTCACAGATAAAAATATCTGCGTCGAACTTGATTGGCCAATCAAGTCTTTTTTTGAAAAATCCGGGATGACGAAGAGCCAAATCCACAATATATACCCTTCCAAGCGAAAGAACGGATTACACACGGCCTCCTTGAACTTAACAAAACAAAAAAAAAACAGCAATTAAATAACTCAATGAGAAAAAAGACATCATAATACCCGCAGGCAAAAGCAACACAACAGTAATAATGAATAAAGAATACCATAACAACAAAATCACAGACCTTCTAACTCACGATACATATAAAAAGCTTAAAAAAGACCCCAAAAAAACAATAGTCAGCAAAACAAAACAAAAGAACTGAATCCTCTCACAGGAAATTCTATCACATAAGACAAAAGCTGCTTTTTTGCTTTCATCAAAAAGATACAACAGATTCACATTCAACCCCAATACATCCTAGCGAATAGTCATTCATTTTTTTCATAATGTCTGCTTTTTTCATCAAATAGAGGCAAACTGATGATAGAAAATGTCTAAGCTTTTACAGTGGATAGATACAATTTCATGACGGATAGAGACAGACAATACCTTCTGAGATTCTGGAACATACGATTGGACATAAGCCTTGTGCATTTAAGATATTATAGTTTCAATGAGAAAATGTTGACAGAGAAGTATGGCTTCAAAGTCCAAGCTTTTTCTAGCAAAAGAATCGATCTTAAATCTCACTTCAATGTCATTTCCAAATATATTGAATTGTGCCTGAAAGCTTTTTTATATTATTAGGTCGGAATTTACTCTTGTGGATTATTATTTGTGATACGAAAACATTTACGCCTAGATCAGAATGTAATCGCCTGTTTCCTCTTACAGAACTAAGTTCACAGTTTGATTGTCTTCCTAATGGCGCTCCCATTCCTGGCGTTCGTCGTGCCGATCCATCTTCTTCTTCCTCTTTCGACATTCAAAATCCTCCTGCCAGTTCTGTTCCTACTGCCAGACCACATTCTCCGCTCAGGCTGTCTCCTTCTGTCGAACTTCCTCAACGTATAAGGTTCCGGTCTCCTCCTGCCAGTCATTTAGCTTCACCTGCCAGGCTTTCTGTTTCTGACGTGCTTGGATATAGACTTGATCAGCTTCAATGCATTCGGCTTATTTCCGATAGGAATCCCAACCGGCTTTTCGAACTTAGAAGATACAGTTTTCCTGCGAATAAACGAATTAAAATACTCAAAGGAAATAGTGTCTTTTCGCCCGTGCTACTCCAAGAGCAAATAGTATTGTCAACATGCGATGGTGACGTCTCCGCAATATTGACGAGTAATAATACGCTTGTTGGAATATATAAACACAACTCTCATGCAAAGCGTGTAAAGCGGATAAAAATAAACACAGAAAGCGGCACAATTACCCCATTGACCCCAGATGAAGTCGAGGATATTCCAGTAGGCCATGCTCGCTTCATCTTACATGATTTCAGAGTAGAGGACGTAAACCACATTGGTGGGTAAGTTACTTTTCAAGTCAGTACTGTAGCTTTTCTGAATAAAAATATTACTTCAGTCACTTCTCTTGATAAATAATAACCGCGGTCGGATAACATTCTCTTTCCAGGTCGCTTGTTTCCAGGTGCACGGCTCCACCTACCAGGCTTCCTTCTTCTGACGGATTCATATATGGACTTGACCAACTTCAGTTTATTATGCTTGCTTCCATTAAAAATCCGAACTGGACATTTGAATTTCAAAAACACACTTTTCCTGCAGATAAGCGACTTTTACTACTTGAAGGACAGAATAAATATGTGCCGATTCCAACGCAAGAACACATTGTATTATCAACATTTGCCGGTGACACTTTTGCCATATTGGAGAGTACTAATTATTTTGCTGGAATATATGCATATATCCATTGCACCGGCACTACATTTCGTGTAAAAATAAACATGCAAAGCGGAACGATTACCCCATTGACTACAGACGAAAAAAATGAAATTCCAGTAGGTTGCCGTCGTCCCATCTTGAATTATTTCACAATACAGCATGTAAACCATAATCAGCCATGTCATTAAATCAGTTTGAAAATGTGAAAATGGAAAGAAATGTTTTTGATTCAAAGCCGTCTTGAAATATCACGAGTAACAATAGCAATTACGTGGCCAGATTTTTATTTTCTGATATTAGAAATATCAGTCATTTGTAAACAGTAAGACTACAATATTTTAAATAATAAAAGTTCCAGAAAATTTTGAAACGAATTGAATTATTCATTAAAGTTAGGTAGACAAATACTGTTATATTTTTATTTGGTAATATGTTTTATCTTCAATCAAATATCGATTATATTTGAGAAACACATGTTTGATTAATAATTTAGAAATTAGTAAATTTCGAATGTCTAGAATTAATGCTTTGGAAATTCTAAAATGTGTCGAAAAAGAATCTCAAAGATTTCAAAACAATTTACTAAATTGTTGCAATATTTCAGGAGATTATTTTTCTATATTTTCTAATCATTTCAATAAATATTTCAACGTTTCGGAAATTTTGTATAAATTTCGGAAATAATTGAAGTTTGAAAAAATGTATTTTAAGAATGATTGTTCATCTTAAAAAAATAATTTGAAGATAATATTCAACAAGATTATGAAATATTAAAAAAAATTTACGGAGATTTGAAAAGATACCAGAATAGTATTGAACTTGAACTGATTTCGATGAGTTTCTCAAAAATGTAGAATTTTAGAGATTAGGAACCAAAGATTTCGAAGCTTTTTGATAATTCTCAAATTTCTGAAAAAATATAAATATTTTTTTCTAGGAAAACTACAAATAATCGTTTACTCTGCAAAATTTATTTTCAAATTGTGTATGAAAATATTTCAAAACACACAAAACGATTTCGTAAATAGTCGAAGAATCTGGAATACTTTCAGAACATTTTTTAAAATTTTGCAGAATTATTTTGTCATAATTATTTGCGGTCTCAGAAGAAATTCTTATCGTTCTGAAATATATTCAGATGTTAAAAAAAATTGGAATAATTTGAAATTAGAAAAGATTTCAAATTTGTTTTTATAAATTTAGATTTTTGAAGATTCCGAAATACAATTTGAATGGTTTTTTAAACTTTCGAATATTTTCAAAATGTGAAAAAAAATCTCAAGATTCCTGGGAATATTGGAAGTGATTTTTTTCTTAAAGAATTAATTTGAAAAAAATATTTAACAAAGTTTTAAAACATCACAAAAGATTTGCGAAATCTTTAAAACCAAATCCGGTAGAATTCAAGACATTTGAAGAATGATCCGATTCATTTTGAGGAATACCAGGGAATTTTCGAAATTTTGAAACATTAAAAATATTTAGAAACTCAAAAACAACTCAACTTCAACAAAAAACGAATTTTTCATGAATAAGAATTTTCTGAAAAACGAATCAATTTTGAACAAAAATGTTTATTTTAAACCCAAATGTTTGAAATCTTTTGAACAGGATATTCATGTTCAAAAAAATTATATACTTCAAGAAGAAAATAATTTACCTTGCAGTAATTAATAAGTCATTATAATTCCACAATCGCGTTACCAAAATTTTCGAAGCGAATTAAATAATTTATTGAACTATAAATTCTACTTAATTATCTATGTTTAAAGAAACTCTTATTTTCGTGATTATATATTTTCATGGGTACTGCGATAATACATTCCTGCACTAAAATTCTTTTAAATTTTGAATCCTATAAATTTAGTGATAAGAACAAAAAAAGAATGCGATAATGACACCGCCAAATATGGGATAACGATTAAGAGGCGCTATATTTACTCCTATAAAACACCAGAAAATTAATTTGATACACTTTAAGTCCAATTCTTCACTAACGTATAAATCAGTTTTCCTCCTAATAGCAAAAAATGAGGATCGTTTATACTGTGGTCTTCATCTTGACACTAATACTTAGTTCTATTGGTGAATATAATACTATGCTATATTTATATTCTCACTATTCCAGCTAATCTTATCCACACATAACTTTCATGAAATCCTGCGTATCAGAATTTTGGAAGTTTCTATCAAATAATATTGAAATGGACACAAATTTAATCTGAGACTTAAACTATGCCAAAGTAGGTTTAACCAAATTTCTAAAAGTCTATGTTTTTTTTTTTTAAATATTGTACGCTTCTGCCATGACGGTTGTTTTGTCAAATGAAATTCTATGTTCTGTTTCAATATGATGCTTGGCGGGTACTGATTGAGTGAAATGTTCTAGCGTGACTTTACTATGATGTTCCTTCACGCGTTGGCTCACCGCCCTCCCGGTTTCTCTAATATAGACTTTGCCACAAGAGATTCTATGTACTCCCGGATCACTGAGAGGAGCCTTTTTATTTCTAGGGTTATTTTCCTATTTCCGCAGGGGGTTTAAATATAGTGTGGATGCTGCGTGTGTTGGGAATTCTTCCTATTTGTTTTGTGATACCTTGAATGTTTGGTAGAATGGTGGTCGTCTCCAGATGACCGGGTTAAGCTTGAATTTGTCAAAGATTTTAGTTTCTAGATTTTCGATAAAGATCTGGGTTATTACATATGAAATCGAAAATCCCATCGTTGCTCCCGAGGTTTTTTTCGTAGAATTGGTTATTAAAAAAGAAGAAGGTATTAGTGAGACATTATTCTATAACTAGGATGTCTTCGGGTCGAATGTGAATCTGCTGTCTATTTTTGATAAACTCAAAAGAATTTCAGACGTGTGTGTTGGTTTTATGTGAAAAGATTCAGTTCTTTGGCGAAAAAGCGTATGAGGTTTAAGTTGTTAAGCTTATTGCGCTGAAGATCAGTCTGAGTGGAATGTTGTTTTTGCAGAGTTTTGGGAGTCCGTGAAGATTTGGACAGATGGGATTTGTAGGTAATAATTTAAATATTGTTACGCTCTCAAGTTTTGAGTCTTTCAGACGGATTTTTGTTTTGCTGACTATTGTTTCTGAGAGGTTTTTTTGAAGTTTTTCATATGAATCGTCAATTAGAAGGCCCATGATTTTGTTGTAGCCTTCCTCATTCATTGTTACTGTTGTGTTGCCTTTATCTGCGCATGATATTATGATGTCTTTATTCTGATTGATTTCTTTAATTGCTGATTTTTCTTGTTTTGTCCTTTCGTAGAGGGAAATTTGGCTTGGGGTAGAATTTTGGCTGTCCTACGCTGTGTCATTCGCTCTTTCAGGTGTAAGGTTACATATAGTGGATTCCAAATTACTGATATTTCTTCTTCTCGGATTTTGCAGGAAGATGCTGCAAAATTATGTCCAGGTTACGTTGTTTTTATATATATATATTGTAACATAACCTGATACTTCAGTTGCAAGCTAGCCCCAAAGAAGTGAACTGCAATGTTCACGAAATATCGCCAAGATTCGTAATCTTACGTTCAAGTCATTTCCATCAATAGTGGATTGTTCCTGAAATTTTTTTTTATTTTATTAGGTAAAGAGCAAATTATAATCATAAAGTATGGAAAAAAACACAAATGAATACTAAGTTATTGTTCAGTAATCGTAATAAGTTTTCAATCATTAAATTAATATTTCAGCAAAGCTAAAAATTCAATACCAATCACAAAGTAATATAATGAAAAAACAAAAGCATTACTATGAAACAACTCTATGCTGCGAAAAGAATGTATTAGATCGGTGCACTCGTAGATTATTTTGAGTAATACGAGAACATTCACTCCTAGATTAAAATATAATCGCCTGTTTCTTCTTGCAGAATTAAGTTCACAGTTTGATTGTCTACCTAATGGCGCTCCCATTCCTGGCGTTCCTCGTGGCGGCCCATCTTCTTCTACCGACATACAAGATCCTCCTCCCAGTTCTGTTCCGCCTGTCAGACCCCATCCTCCGCTCAGGTTGTGTTCTCCTGTCGAACTTGCTCATCGTGCAAGGTCCCGGTCTCCTTCTGCCAGCCATTTAGCCTCACCTACCAGGCTTTCTCTTTCTGACGTGCTTGGATATAGACTTGATCAGCTTCAATTTATTCGGCTTATTTCCAATAGGAATCCGAACCGGCTTTTTGAACTTCGAAGATATTCTTTTCCTGCGAATAAACGAATTAAAATACTCGTAGCACATAGTGTCTTTCCGCCTGTGCCAGTTCAAGAACAAATCGTATTATCAAAATGCGATGGTGACGTATTTGCAATTTGCACGAGTAATAATGCACTTGCTGGAATATATAGACATAATTCTCATGCGAAACGTATGATGCGGACAAAAATAAA
The DNA here is from genome assembly GCA_932178445.1 of Andricus quercusramuli. Taxonomy (NCBI): domain Eukaryota; kingdom Metazoa; phylum Arthropoda; class Insecta; order Hymenoptera; family Cynipidae; genus Andricus; species Andricus quercusramuli. The sequence goes on from CAKNXH010014666.1 coordinate 11,742, forward strand.
CATGGAGAGCGGCATAATTACCCCATTGACCCCAGATGAAGTCAAGGAAATTCCAGTAGGCCCCGTTCGCCGCATCTCAACTGATTATAGAGTAGAGCACGTAAACCACAATGATGGGTAAGTTAATTTTCAAAATAAACTAATTTCTTAATTTCATTTTATTTTTCAAAACTTCTTCAATTTATTCTGATCATAGATTTTTAAATTCTGGTTCTATTTATTTGAATTACTTTGAATGCTTATTCTTATATCCTAAATTCTTTAAAATTCTTTTGAATTCTTGAAAGATGTATATTAAAAGTTATTCTTCATCTTGACATATTAATTTGAAGAGGATGTTTTCATAAAAAATGGAATCATCACAAAAGATTTTCGGAGTTTTAAAAAGATACGAGCATCATTTTAAGATTGGAAATATTTCGGCAAATGTTTAAAAATTCACATTCTTAAAGATTTGGAATCAAAAGCTTAAAAGTTTTTCAAGAATTTTTAGAAAGAGATTGCTAAGAATATCAGAAGTGTCTCTTTGTTTGGAAAACTTAATTTCAAGAGAGCTTTTAAAAATATTTTGAAATATTACAAAAAATTTCCAAAGTATCAGAAAAAAATCCGAAAGCTTTCAAGACGTTTCTATGATTCATTTGAAACATTTCAGGAGATATTCAAGAATTTCTGAAATTTGGAAAAGATGGAAAATATTTCAACATTTCGAAAAATGCGTAACCTGTTGTTCAATTTTTGCCAAGCGCGCAGGCTTTCTTCTTCTCCTTTTTCTTCTCTTGACGAATAACGGTCTCTTTCCAGGTCTCTTCCTTCTGCCGAGTCACGCGTTCATGTCAGTTCCAGATCTCACGTTTCCCGGTGCATGGCTCTACCTACCAGGCTTCCTTCTTCTGACGGATCCATATATGGACTTGACCAACTTCAGTTTATTCTGCTCATTCCCATTAAAAATCCGAGCCGGGTATTCGCACTTCGAAAATACACTTTCCCTGCAGATAAAAAAATGTTATTACTTGAAAAACGAAGTCAATATGTGCCGATACCAAACCAAGAACACATTGTATTATCAACGTTTGCTGGCGACGTCTTTGCAATATTGGAGAGTGGTGACTGTCTTGCTGGAATGTATGCATATATTCAGCGCACTAGCACTAAATTTCGTGTGAAGATAAACATGCAAAGTGGAACGATTACCCCATTAACTGCAGATGAAAGGAAGGAAATTCCAGTAGGTTGCCTCCGCCCCATCTTGAACTATTTCACAATACAGCATGTGAACCACAATCATCCATGTCCTTGAATCAGTTTGAAAATGTAGAAATAAAATGTTTTTGATTCAAAGCCATCTTAAAACGAGTAACTTTTAATTAAAAATAATAATAAAAACACAATGTCTTATGGTTCCCAAGGCTTCAATTTTTCGTGAATAACCCAGACAGTCTTTTTCGGAAACAGTTGAAAGAAAATCTCCTCTTATCTGCAAGCAGAATAAAATAACATAATTTATTAGGAATGGCTGAACTTATGGTCTCCTCATCGCTGATGGTGTCACTCGAACTCTTGTTCTTGCAATGTCCATATGCAGATATCTTCTTTTCACTCGGGTTCAATTTCGGTCTCCAGTTTTCCCGGTGTGTGACCCATTAGAATTTCGTAGTGATCGATGTAAAAAATTAGATTGAGGAGAATAGGCCAAGCGTGGATTATATCAGACGCACTTGGCGGAAAGGAGAGATAATTAAAAAATTTTTGCTGATATCCGAATGTCTCCGCGAAATGAGTTTCCAACCTTTGACTTTTCTGTTTTTGTTCAATTCATTTTCTATTGACACATTCTTTTTCGTGGAGTAGTTATTACTATGCCCATGTTATTATTCGTTACTGACGAAGTGATATTCTCTTCATCCGCGAACGTTTTATCCACGTAATTGCTCTCTTCTAATTTTGTTGCTCAGTATTTTCTGGTCCAATAAACCACTCTTTCAGAGACAATCTCATTCCTCCTACTAAATTTGTGGAGTATTTTAATTTTGGTCGCCAATTTAAACAACCGGCTTGAGCCATTGACATCGAACTAATTTTTCTAACTGGCATACCTAAGGACTCCGAAGAGATTGTTTACTCGCTGATCTGTTTTTGTTACTATGTCGACACTTCATTTTCAGTTTAAGTGTAAAGTAACCAGAACCCATTTTTTCACCTCGAGCATGGTGATCCTGAAAGGAACCTAGATAAGTGGTAACTAACTGCTCAGCCGCTCGTTCAAATGCAGCTCATGGAAATGACTTCTGAATGTCAGGTAATTGATCAACATCCTCATTGTCGAAGTATTATGTCAACTTGTTATCATCCTCCTGATCCTCCAATCCCTGTATTTTCAAGCTTGCACAACGATTTCAGTCAGATCTAAATTCGGACCGCTCCGCTTCGAAATTTCTTCGCCTGCAGTTTGGCTTCACCGTCTGTGAAGCTGAATTTGCTTCGTCGAGGGCAGCTTCGTTCGTTTCATCATACTTTTTTCCAGACGGTAGATCATCGGTAGAACTATTCGTTGCCACGTCTTCATCATCCTGCAGTAAAATGAAAATGTCTTCTTGCGCATGGAAAGTTTCTAGCAGCTCATTATCTTTGACCTCTGTACCATCTTTCTCCAAAACTAATCTGGAACCAATGTTATTCAGTTTCTTGTTTCCTTTAGAAATAATATTATGCAGTACCAAAACAAAGGGTTCTTGTAAAATAATAGCCTTTTTAGGTTCCTATTACGTATTATAATTAGTACTGTTTTAGCAACTGTTACTGTTGAAATGGATTAGTGGAAAGTTTGTCAAATAAATTTGTAAAATTAGGTGATTAATTCGTGACATCCATACAGGGTAATTTAGTAAACGACTTGCTATTGGTTAAATTAGTCCAATCCAAATAATTTTTCAAAATTCCTT
>CAKNXH010014846.1:479-13770 GCA_932178445.1 Andricus quercusramuli
TCCGCGTCGTTATTCCTGGGTAGAGCTAAAAGTAGTGTCAACAATTTCGTTTTTCGCAATTGCAGCGCCATCTATCGCGAATCAAAACAAATTTTCCGAATAAAACTGACGTATTTCGTAAAGGAGAATCTGAATCTGTGATAAAAAATTGGGGTTGCCATTTGAAATTACAAAGTGACCCCCACCTTTGCCTCCTTTGGGGGTGGGGGTGGGGTAAATTTTAACAAATCTTTTTTTCCCCTCGAAAATAAAAAGCTTTCATTCCACACATTTTTTCCGTAGGATGCGTATTTTTTGAGATATTTCGTTGTCTCAAGTTAAAAAAACACCCTGTATGTAGTTTTGTTGTATTTCGAATATCAAAAAAATGTCTCTTTCATTTCTAAAGGCAAAAAACACTTTTGATTCGGTGATCTAGATGAAAATTTCATGACCCTTGCTTTTTTACTTTTCGAGATTTGGTAAACAGAAAAAAGTTACACAAACACATGCGGCCATTTATTTTAAATTGTTTTTTCGTGTTACTGAGATCGAATTAACCGAAATATGACAGAAAAGGAGATTTGCAAATTTAGGTAGTTACAAATCTCTCTCTATGAGGAAGCAATAATCGATGAAAGCAATAACTAATTGCAGCCACATTTTTCCTACAAATAATAAGAGATATAATTATTATGTTCCAATAAAAGATATGAAACCTAATTTGCTTTTCATTGCAAATTTTCTCTTTATCACAATAACCCCGTTAAAAAAAACTTTTTTCATGTAAATTCAAATCTTCAAAAAAGACTAATTTATTCATTGTGTATATTGTTTCCGTGATATCTAAATTTTTAATTTCCATGTTCTTTTTCAGAATCGAAAATGAATCTTTTGCAAAGATGTTGCCTGATCCCAGTCAGATCTGGTATTTTCAATCAACCAATCACTTCACAAATTCCAAGATAAATAACTGAGCAATACCTTCGAAACCTTCTTCTTGCCAAAAAAGATGTCAAAAATGGAGATGGTGGTCGCTGTTGGTTTAAATTAATTTAAAGTGTTACGTTGTAAAGTTTTTTCATTTACTTCAAAAGTATTATAATACCATGTGAAAAGTGATATCTATCGAAGTGGCTTTAATATAATTTTAAGCGTTATGTTTCTTCGTTTAGTACAAAAACAGAGCAATTCCATGTCAAATAATCTGAAGATTTCCACCTAATGTTAGTAATTTTGATGTAAAGTCTAGAATCCGTTCTCTTTGGTGTTGAAAGAAAAACCCCAAAAATAATTTGAGAAAAATTCAAAAAATTTATGAGAATTTTTTTTTTGAACTTCCAAAACTTTGGTGATTTTAATGCTATTGAGGTGTATATTTCTTTAATTATTCGTAATAAGACTAAGTTTTGAAGAAATATTTGTTGAAAATAAAATTCTAAAACTTCTTGAATTTTCAAAAACACATATTCAAACTGAATTTCTGAAGAAAATCTACTTTCAATTTTCTTTATTTTTTCATAGATAGCTTACAATGTGCTCTAAAAGCCCTGTAAATGTCAAAATGTGATCTTTCTTAGTTTTCAAAAAATAAAATTATTGTAGTGTTTTTCTTTTAACACCTAAGAGAACGAATATTAGAATTTTCATCCAAATCACTAACAATAGCTGAAATTGTTCAGATGAGTTGAAATGAAATTCCGCAATAGCATAAATTGTGCTATAGAATAAAAAGTATTATAATTTCACCACTGTGAAAAGTTCGCTGTCGAGCGCCGCGCGGCTCTCACACACGAAGAACCACCCCAGCTATACCATCATTTGTTTTTGATAATTTCAAATTGAAAGCGTCTGAAATTTATGATGAATGTATGAAATGATTTTGAATTGAAAACGTTCCAATTCCAAATATGTAAGATAGGTAAAATTTAAAAAAAAGGACAATATTTCGAATGGAATTTAAATGAATTGACCTTATATCATTTCTGAGTAAAAGCGTTTAAACTGGATGATTTTAAATTGTAAGAAATTTGAAACAGAATCTTTTAAAATTCAAAATCTTTAAACTAAAATTTTTCAATTTTGACAATTTCATTAGGAAGGAGTTGAAATTGTCTCATCTCTAATTCAAAGCGTTCAGGATTAAACAATTTGAATTCGAATTCAAGAATCTCAAAATTGAAAGATTTCAGATTAAAATGTCGAAAGAGGGTAATTTCAAAACATTAAAAATGGAATATTTTCTGATTACAATTTTCAATAATAGATTATTTAAAATTCAGAAAAATAGAAATTGTTTTATTTCTAATTAAAAGCATTCAGAATAATTTAAATGTGAAAAATTTCGAATTTCGATCAATTTCAATTCGAAGCGTTTGAAATCTGACAATTGGAAATTGAAAATTAAATTGAATATTTCAAAGAAAAAGCTTCGGAAAATCTATAAATGTAAATTTTCGTCAAATTAAAAAAATATATGATTTGTCATAAAAATTGATTCGACAAATTTTTCTAAAATCAAAATTTAAAGTTTTTAAATTACTTTAAGTAAATTTAAATCATTTAGAAATTAACAATTAAAATTTTTAATTATGCTTTTCGAAATTCAAACATTTCAATTTTAATCGAAAAATTTTAACTTATGAAATTGGAATTGGTTTGAATACAAAGAAGTTTTCATATCACAATTCTTCGCGACCACATTTTTTTTTAACTTTTAAATGAAGTTTGGATTTGTTTAAGTTTCAAGTTTTTGTAGTATATATTTTTTCATTTTTAAATATTTTTCATTTGAAATTGCTTTTTATTCTGAACGTTTTTTGTAACCTTTGTTCCCTTTTGACGGTGAAAATAAAGGTGAAATTATTTTCTGATTTTATATTCAAATTTGTCTAATCAATTTTCATGTTAAATCATAATTTCTCAAATTGAATAAAAATTTAGATTTCTAGAACTTCAGAAGCTTTTACTTTCAAATGTTCAATGTAGTTTGCAGTTTCTAATTGTGAAACTTTAATCGCTTCTCATTTAAATTTATAAAAATTGAAACGTTTTCACTTTTGAATCATTCCATTTTGAATGCTTTCATTGATCTATTTCTGAAAATTTTCATTGGAAAATATTCAATTTTCAACGTTTTGAAATCGTCCTCTTTCAAAATTTTAATCTGAAATCATTCAATTTCGAGATTCTTGAGTCTAAAGTAAAATTGTTAAATTCTGATCCTAATTGGATTCAATTTCAATTTGCAATTATCCAATTTTAAACTCTTTTATTGGCAAATAACACAAGTTTAATTCCTTTTCATTCCATTCGAAATATCATCATTTTTCAAAATTTTACCTGTCTACAATATTGATGGTCTAGTCGTGGTTCTCCGAGTGTGGGAGCCGAGCGGCACTCGACAGCTAACTTCATAGTGGTTCTAATCCTTTCTCTAATTATAACTCTATACCAAAAATCCAGTAATGTTTGTTTAGATGAGTTTTAAGTATTTCAATCTTTCTTCGTTCGTTCTCATTACAATAATGTTTGTACTATGAAATAGGAAGTATTATGTTGGAATGCCAAAAATAATAGCCATCTTAGTTTGTTTAAATTCATTTTTAGCATCACAATCTATGTTCAGTACAAGAATAGAACACTTTATCTACGATAAGAGAAGAAGTATTATAATACGATGTGTTTTGAAATAAAAGGTTAAAAATACGTACTTTTGTACATTTTTATTTCGTAAATTCCACCGTTTCGCATTAAAGCGCATAAATATCAATTCCATTATGTAGCATATACTCAATTCCCTTCATTTTAATGCCATTAAATGCCCTTTCATTAACTTCACATTCATGCCAATGCCTTTTAATGCTGTTCATTTTAAGTTTTCATTTTAATGCGTTTCATTGCGCCTTGTGCATTAATAAGCATTCAGACAAAAATGCAATTGAAACGCATTGAAACGTACCAATGCCTTCCAATGAACTCCTTGTTACCGGGATGAGGAATCTTCTTTTGGTTCGTTTCCATCTTTAATCCAGAAACAATAAATATCAGATATGATGAATAATCTCTCAAGTTCCTTTATATTACTCCAAGTTTTTTTAGATTTAGTTGCATTTGAGGTGTACATAAAAATTTCAAAGTCATCAGGTCAGGTTCCGGGACAAGGCCAGTCAGCTTCCCTGCTAATGTGTCAAAAATAAAATTTAACCATTTTATTACAACTGAATTAACAATTACATTCTCAAAACCGCCAGGCAGACCGCTCAACACCGGGACAGGATGAACCAGCACCCCACTAAATCGCAAATACTATTTATGTGAAAAAATGTCAAACGTAATAACATTTTTAACTTTTTAAACGTTTTTGACACATTAGCAGAGTGCTCACTGGCCCTGTCCCGGCACCTGCGATGAGCTACCTGTGGAATTTTAATGTACACGTCAAATGCAAGCAAATCTGAAAAAATAGAAGTAAGAACAGTATTTGAGAGATTAATCACCAGCTCTCTATTAACAATATATATTAAGGTGGCCCAAAAAAAAGGATTTTTTTGAAAAGTGAAAACGCTTCTACGTTTTTTAAAAATGTAAGTTATATCCATTATTATTATACAAGTTGACCCCTAAAGGAAATCGATTGGATGATTCTAAGTGCTGTCTCAAAAATGTTTTAAGGTAAAAACACCAAAAAACTCGACAAATAATGTTCATCTTTTAATTAATTTTTTAATTCGTAACAAAAAATAAATGTAACATTGTTGAGACAATCATTTACGACGTATTTATTAAGTTTTTAAGAAACAAATTGAAACAAATTTACACAATATATTTTTTATAATATTACCATCGAATCATTTTCCTCGGTTCTTGATATACTAAAAAAATGGTTGAAATATTGAAATTTTTCAAAGCGAAAGAAAATGAGCAAAAATAATCATCATATTCTGAAATATTTACTAAAAAAGTGATATTTATTGCCCCTTACAGGTGGTAAAAAAATTTCATCAATACTATTTTTCAGGTCTACATCTATATATCCGGCTAAAATGCCGGTGAAACATAACCTATATTTTACCTACCTTTCCAGCCGTTTCAGTTCCTTTACTTGAAGCTTTTTTGACTGCATAAATATTTTTAACATTTTCTTTGTTTGCACTTCTTATTGCTCTAGAAATTTCTAGTTTCCTTTTAAAATACATTTTAATTTCGGGCTTCACCTTTCCAACTGTTTGGCACAATTCGCTCAAATGGCTCTTCATTCTAGTCGCATTTTTGACGTATGTTTCGCCACAAAACGTGCACTTCGCAAACGTTTTGCGGTTGTGGCGGAGTACCCTAAAAAATCTCCAAACTTCGTCCTTTTTTTTTCTTCATTTTTCACAAGCCTCGAAACCAAAACCAAGAAAATCGATAACAATAATCTATAAATGCATATAAATTAATTGAAGTTCACATTTTATCGTACAGATGGAGTTGCAATGTGACCGGTAACGAAAGTAACGTTAAGGTAATGACGGTGATTTTCCTGCTGTAATTACTAAGAATATTACCGCGACCCAACACTAGTGGCTGGACCGTGGGTGTTTTCGACATTCGACTCTGGCGTGCTCTGAGCGCGAAGGGGTGCTCAACTATTTTGTTCTGAATTGCAAAATTTTTTGGCATATGAATGCGCATTAATCTATTTTGCGGCTTACTGGTGATCAGCTGACGACCCTTGCAGTTTGTACGCAGCCCCATGCCATTTCTCTGTGGAGGCCTGTGGAAAATATTGTCATGAGAGTTGACGGTCGCCGTGTGGTGGCACCAGCTATGCAGTTGGCCTAGAATTCAAATAATGCAAGCCAAAAGTGTTAAAATAATAAATTTTGTCAAAGAAAAATAATCTTCTGATAGTTCTGGGTAAAAGATGATGATCTTTAAGATTTTTTTAATCTTTTGAGTTCAAAATAATTAGCGAAAATCATAAAATTCACTGTTTTTAGACGTAAATCTCAATGCATTCCTACTAACTACAACAAATTATTATTCATGCGCAATTAAAGCAGACAAATAATTATTTGTGTGTGTCTTTTTTAAATATCTGAAAAGAAAATCGTCTATCTTAATAATTGCTTTTATTATATTAGATAATATTTACTTTACTTCTTTATTAATTTAAATTCATTTCGGATTTTCCAATATTTTAAAACAATTTTTTAATAGAAAATAATCATCTTTGTATATAAATAATTAACTACATATAAATTTCCTATGCCTCTTATCTTTTCTTGTCTTTTCTTCATGAATAATTTGTATCTAGTATATAAAATATTAAATATTTTAACAGATTCTATTGAATATCTTAAATAAGTATTTTTCCTACGAGGTTTAGGAGCATGTTTTTCCTTTTCGTAGGTGACCTGGCATACGGCGACTGAACGAAAACTTTGAATCAGCGCAGGTTGCCTTATTTATTATTAAATTTATTATTATTTATTATTATCATATGTCATTTCAAGTTCAAAAAATAAAACTTGTTTGAAATTATTTATAAAATCGAGGAAAATATGCTAACGTTAATTATAACTAACTTTGGAAAAGAACTCGAGGTGAACTTTTGAAAAAAATATTTCGGGTTTTCTTTATTTGACAATCACTATGTAGAGTTTAATGTTTATGTTTTTATCTTCAGGTGAAAGTTGCAATTCTTATTTAATTTTAATGATGTAGGGCTTATTTTATTTTTCAAGATTCGCTGCAAATCGCATTGGTACGTTTTTATTTAAAAAACTTTATTTCTGAAACCCTATTGTTTACAAAAATAACGATTTTATAAATCCTAAATGAAATTTTGTTAATAAAAACGTACCAATGAGATTTGCAGAGAATCTTTTAAGGATTAAAATAAGCCCTACAGCATTATGATTAAATAATAGTTGCAAAACTTTTACCTAAAGTGAGAGAGAAAAACATTAAACCCTAAAAACTATTGTTAAATGAACAATGAAAATTGTATTGTGAACAATAATAATGTAATTGTAAACAAGTATAATGAAAATTCCCTTTTCGTCTTAAATCTTAAGTACAATGTGTATTTTTGGTGAACTTTTTTAAACTTGAAAGTTTGAAATTCAGGGTCATTTTAAGCAATTTTAAGCTAGAGATATTAAAAATTGAACGATTACACTTTTGTTATAAACGGAACACTTCTTAAATCAGAAGTTAAAATATTTTTATTCTAAAAAGTCTAAAAATCCTGGAAAAGCTTCAAAATTTTATTTTAAAATCTTGAAACATCTACACGTTGTTTTACATTTTTTCAAATCATGAATTAATTTTAAAATTTGTCAAACCTTCCATTTCCTTAAAATCTTCCAGATACATTTTTGACACTTTTAGAAATCTTTTTCAATCTTTTTGAATATTCTCTTAAAATTAATTTTCCAAAACAAAAAGTCATTTTCAATTTTCCTAGGAGTCTTAAGAAAATGTTCTTAATTCTTTTGAAGCCTTTCACAATTCTTAAAAATCTTCTAAATTTTTTGTTCGAAACCTGCACAAATCTATATTTTGTTTTCAACTAGGCCGTGGGCTATTTGCACCGAAATTTCGGTACGAATAACCAAATTTTGTCAATGTAAGTAGACACTTTGTTTAAATGATTCGAAATCATTTCAAGTTTTTAATTGAAACAAAATTCAACTCAATTGAATTTTTTCTAGGAATAATAATAGGTGTTCAATATTTATTATACATCAAAATTCAATAATTTTATTTGCAAATTAAAATTTTTGAAATAGAACAATTAAAATTGTAATGTTCAAAGTTTATTTTTTTGTTAAAATTTGAATATTTGATTTACAATATTACTGATTTTAAATGGGCAGTCAAAAATCTCTAAATATTGAGCTATTGTTGTTTTTCATAATTGAGAAAATTCAAATTTTCAACTTTTAGAATAAAACAATAATATTAAATTTAATAAAAGTCTTCAAGTATAAATATATTGTTTTGAAGTTATTTTACAATTTTAAATATTTTATAAAGTTTCAATCATGCGTTTACATTTGTTTAACTACTAATACTTTCCAATTTAAACAGTTTAATCTTTAACGTTAAAATCTTAAAATTCTTAAATTTTGAACGGATTTCGCATTATCTTGTAAAATTAATTATTATTCACTTTTTAATCTTTAATGCACAGTTGAATTTTAAGAATCATTATAATTTATATGCACAGTTGATCAATTAAAAAGATTTTTCATCCAATTTTTTTGATCCCAAATAATTCTAATTTAAAAATTTGTAAGTCTTTAAAACTGCATTTTTTAATTCTTTGAATGGAAAATGTACGCTTGACAATCAAAAACTAAAATAGAAAATTTCCAAGTGAAAGATTTTTGAATTACGCATTGTAAACTGAATAATATATTTGAAACAGATAAAAATTCAACTAATTTTAAAAACTGTTAAAATCGAACTGAGACCGATTTTTTTTCTAAATATTTGTAAAATTCCCGAAAAAAAAATAAATTCACTGTCATTTCCCGGTTTTATAAAATTCCCGGTCTTTTCCCGGTTTCACGGTCCAGCGGTCACCCTGAAAATATATTAAGATATCATTTTCTTATAATCTAAAGTTCAAAATTTCAACACCGCGGATATTTTGGAACATCTGTAAATACATGCAGATTTTTACATCTAAAAGCAGTTTTCCTCATTTTTCTTTCGCTCAGAGGATGGAAAATGTCGCAAAGATAATTAATAACACTCAAAGATTATTCAATACTGTCAGTAAATTACTTTTAATGTGTTATTAAATTCAATATTATCATTTTGCCATGCATTTGCAACGATCATAGGCCAACTGCATAGCTGGCGCCACCACACGGCCACCGTCAACACATAGTACATTTTCAACTCAGGGCGCAGTCCCTGAGAGATAAGTTCAAGCCGTGCAGGGAGTACGGAATAGTTTAGCGCCTGCGCTTGTGTTGTTTTCAAATATTTGAAAAGTGATAAGTGAAAATGGAATTTGGTGGTTAAAATATTTTTCAAAATGAGTAATAACGACGGAAATCAGTCTGGGTTAAGTACTGATACAATAAAGTAGAATATTCCTATGTTGTTGTAGATAATTTGTGCAGAGAAACTAAATGTGTGGTGTTATAAACATATTTTAAAGCTGTAATAGGTAGGCTAACCAACAAACAAAAACTTGCAGTTTTTGCAAAAGTATACAAAAATAAAATAATTTCGTGAACAATTCCAAAGTTTAACTCCTAAATTTATTGACGCAATGTTTTCTAAAAAAATCGTGAAAAAGTTCGGCTTATTTTTTCGGTATGTATATGTATATATAATCTATGTGGTTATCCGACAATAATTGTAATTATCTTTTCAAATGAAAAAACAAATGATTTTAGAAACCGTTCGCTTCTGTTGTCAATATAATTATTGATTTTGAACAGGTACAATAACTAAACCAACATAATAAATATTTTTCTCTAATTTTGTATTTTAGTTATGAAGTTTTTTTTGTAACATAATTTCAGGAATAAGAACTTCGCTGAGGACGATGAGGAGAACCATGTACATCTTGTTGAGAAATTAATGATGACCAAATTAACGTAAGAGAAGACAGTTTTTGGAATACTGTTTGTACATTATTCATTCGCATCTTAAGTTTTCACACAGTCTGATTTAGGGTGGGATATTTTTAATACGGAATTTCAGTCGATAGTTAATTAAATAAACCTTTTGCAATGTATAGTTTATAAATAATTTCTTTATAATAAAAAACAACAAGTATAATTATAGATAGTCTTTTGAGAAACAAAACAGACTATTGTTCATAAGATTGGATAAGAATCTAAACTTCTTAATAAGACTAAAGAAAAAACAAAAATTGTAAAGTCTATCTGCTATTCACGTAATGACCAAAAAAATGTTTCCCCCAGGTAGTGAATAAGTGCCTTTTCAAACTTTTTATATCAGTTGGTAAGTATAATGATAGGGACGCACAATAAACATTACCAGTGACAATCAATCATCGAAGTAGAAGTTATATATTTTTTTACATTGCTTTTAGAGAATTATTTCAATCTTTAATACCAAAGCTTGGATATAGCTGATCTAATTTCTTCTAAATTAGGTAAACTTTTCTTTCTTTCTTTTTTCTTGATTCCTTTTCCTAATGAATAGCACAAGAAAAAATTTTCTAGTCCGCTAATTTGTAATCTGCATATTTCGAAACCGATCTATCCCATGGTGCATATTATCGAAGTGCGGAGTAGATGCCAGCCAATACGAATGTCTTCTCTTGTATAAATTGTTTTTTCTTTTTTCTTAAAACAGTGAATTATTGGCAGTCTCCTATTTGTTCAAATCTGCAAACCGTAAAATGTACGGCCATGGGACAGGTAGACAATAAATTATGCTGATTAGCAGATTAGAAGAATTCAAAATATTCGAGAAATTTCAGAAATTCATAATATTTAAAGAATTCAGGAAATTCCGAATATTCCAGGAACTCAGAAAAGTTAAATATTTTAGGATATTGAGAAATTTAGAAAATTTCAGGTATTTTCGATCATTTGGGCAATTCAAGAAATGCAGAGAATTCAAAGACTTTTAGAAATTCAAACCATTCAAAGAATTAGAAAAAGTCAGAATGTGCAAGGATTTAAGGGAATTCATAAAAACCAAGGGCTTTTGAAAATTCAAAAAATTGAGATTTTCACAGATTTCGAGAATTCAAGGAATTTATGAAATTCAAAATATTCAAGGTATGTACGGAATTCAGGGAATTTTAATTATTTAAGGAATTCGTGTAATTGAGCATATTTGAGGAATTTAGAAGATTCAATTAATGCAGCAGATTCAGAGAATTAAACAAATTTCGGAGAATTCAAGGGATTCAGAGAATTTATTATATTCAAGGAATTCAGGATATTCGAAAATTTCAGGGAATTCAGAGAATTTCATAGATTTTAGAGCATTTAGGCAATTAAAGAAATTCAAAGAATTAAAAACATTTTGGGAATTCAGAACATTAAAAATATTCAAGGATTTCAGAGATTCCAGAAAATTTTAGGAATTTAGGGAATCTGTCAAATTCTCAATTCTCTAAACTAAATATAAAACTCTTTACTTTGAAGAAAGACATAAAATTGTGTACTCTTTCAAATAATAAACTAAGAAAGTTAAAGATTCTACTCCTCCTTGAAATTAAAAAATTGTAATTGTAATAGATTCTAACAATTGATTTAATTATTTTCATTGAAACTATTATCAGAAGTCAAGAAGTTTAAAGTCTTTTTCATTATTAAATTAAACATTGATTAAAAAATTATTGGTTTCGAATTATTAATTTTATTTTATTATACATAATATAATATATAATATAATATATTTATAATAATATTATAATATTATTATATAAATATTATATAAATAATATTATATAATAATATAAATATAATATAATATAATATATATAATATATAATATAATATAATTTTTTCAAAATTCAAATAATAAAACAAACCAATAAGATAAAAGCAGGAATAATGAAACAAAAGCATCTTTCTTTAAATCTACTCAAATAATATTAAGTATTTAACTTAAATATAAAATAAAATACAGAATTAATTTTTGATGTTAGTTTTGACCAGAGTAATACGTAATTATTACGAATTATTACTATAAATTGATTATGATGTTAAAGTTTTTTGTCTTCTGGTCGTTTCAATATTTTTCATGAAAATATTGATACTTTAATTGTGAAAAAAATTCTATCTAGCTCCGGTGGGATACGAACCCACGTCATCGAACCCACCATACGAACCCACCGGAGCTAGAGAGAATTTTTTTTTCACAATCAAAGTATCAATATTTTCATGAAAAATATTGAAACGACCAGTAGACAAAAAACTTTAACATCATAATCAATTAAAATACAGAATTTTGATTTTATTAAATCGTTCAGAAAAAGAATAAAATGCAACCACACACGTTTTCATTTTTTTGCAATAAACTAAAAAATATTATAAATGAATTTCGGTATATACTTATTCTTGCTGAACACGAATACTAATTTAAACATTTTTTTCACAAGTATCATTTTTTTTAAATTGAGCCGTAGGCAGTAATAAAATATCCGATTTAGATAATATTAGGAAAATCTAAGTCCCTTCGTCATCTAGAAATTCGGGATGAGTAGTAGAATATTTTTTATAAACTTGCCTAATCATCCCGAATTTTTGGAACGACTAGTCCATGCCCTTTTCCAACTCTCCCAATATTTCAGGACGACTAGACACAGTCTAAAAAATATTTATTATATCGGTTTACTTATTATATCTGTTCAAAATTGATAATTATATTGACAACAGAAGCGAACAATTTCAAAATTATTATTTTCTATTTAAAAAGACAATAACAATTATTGTAAGATAACCACATAGATTATAACCTGCATACCGAAAAAATAAGCCGAACTTCTTCACGATTTTTTTAGAAAACATTGCGTCAATAAATTTAGGAGTTAAACTTTGGAATTGTTCACGAAATTATTTTATTTTTGTATACTTTTGCAAAAACTGCAAGTTTTTGTTTGTTGGTTAGCTTACCCATTCAGATTTAACATTTGTTTTATAACACCTCACATTTAGTTTCTTTGCACAAATTATCTACAAAAACATAGGAATATTCTACTTTATTACATCAGTACTTACCCCAGACTGATTTCCGTCGTTATTACTCATTTTGAAAAATATTTTAACCACCAAATTCCATTTTCACTTATCACTTTTCAAATATTTAAAACAATCACGAGCGCAGGCGCTACACTATTCCCTAGTCCCTGCACGGCTTGAACTTATCTCTTTCACAAAATTTTTTAGAAAATTCCCTGCAATCATTTGATTGGTCGAAAAACCTACTCCGCAAATCTGCTACTTTCTGCTAATATGTATCCATGGGACTGCGCCCTCAGAGTACGAAGACGGTTTGCACGTATCCCTTGCACAATAAATTTGCACAACGCACAACCAGTCTAGATTATTTTCTCCAAAAACTACGGCATATATACTATTTTTTCAAATCGGTTGAGAACCCCTTCACGCTCAGAGTGCACTCTGAGCGCTAATATCGAAAACACCCCGTGTATTTTTAGATCATGATGTGACATGTCCTGGATTCGGCCGTTGGAAATCTGGTCACTATAACCTATGTACCTATTCACTATTTTCCAACCGAGCAAGTCACGCCTATCCCGAAAGGGTAGGGTGACCAGATGACTTGATAGGAAAAGAAGGACCCCCCACTC
>CAKNXH010014911.1:252-16771 GCA_932178445.1 Andricus quercusramuli
CGACGGTGGCGCCATCTGTTGGTACATTGGAAATCTGCATTACCGACCGAGGCCACTTACCGACTGCCGGTAACTTAGCATGGAACAGAACCTGCTCGGTCGGTAAGTGTTCCAGAACTCCTATAGCCCTACTACTGCCATGTTGAATTTAAGCATCACATTTTTTTCAAATATCTATATTTCCGAAACCATTGAACGAATTTTAATCAAAATTGTAAGTGTTGTAGATAAAAATATACGCTTGAAACTAAAAATTGAAAAAAAAATTTTCTTCAATGTTGACCAAAAAAATTTTGAATTAAGTTTTCCGTCAAGAAGGGAAAAAATTTTACTTTTCTTGTTGATACAATTCAATTCCTTATAATTTCACCTTTATTTAAAAAAAAATTGATGGTGACTCTTCTAGATCACGAGATGTCATTTTAGTGGGACCGTGCGCTGCCACCGCGTTGCTCTCCCAGTGTCGCACAGTAGGGACAGAGCACATTTTTTGACAAAAACGCCCGACAAGTACCCCTTATCTAAAGACGTACAAATTTATTAAAACCTGAAATAAATCGATGTAATAACTAACTAAAAATTATTCTCAGTCGGTTGGATTAAGCAAAAAAATGTTAATAATGCTATAAAGAAACTAATGAAAATGAAACTTATTTTTTTGTCATTTGCAATGATTAGCTACTTAAAATCCATAGTTTTTGTATGAAACACGACAGATACTAATGTGCAATTACAATTAGTCAAAAATAGTCGACTTTTAACAATTATTTAAACATTTCTTGTAAACAAATACATATTTCGACCACTTTTTCATGATTTTTTTGCGTAATCAACTAAGCCTTTTCATAAAATAATGTCGAAATGTGCAATTTGTCTAAAGGAAATATTTACATTGAAATGAACCATTTTTTACACAAAATTTTTTCACTGAATCATATAATTGTAATTAGGAGCTTTTAACGCAAGACAGTAATAGTTCATTTAAAAAAAATTATTCAATTAATGAAAAAAATTATCACAATGTGTATTTGTTAACAAAAATTGTTTATGAACATTAATGTTCATAATTATTATGAGCACTTAGAGAAAAAGTCGTCTCGAAACTAAAGTATCATTCTCTTGCCCGCTTTTTTTTTAACTACGTAAGAGGCAAGGGGAACTCACTCAGAAAGCATCCCGATATGTGAGAGGCAAGGGGATGTCACTCAGCCAGCACACCGATATGTGAGAGGCGAGGGAAACTCACTCAGAAAGCACCCCAATATGTGGAAGGCAAGGGGAACCCACTCAAGAAGCGCCCCAATATGTAAGAGGCAGGGGAACTCACTCAGAAAGCACTCCAATATGTGAGATATGAGGGGAACTCGTTCAAAAAGTACCCCGAAATGTGAGAAGCAAGGGGAACTCACTCAGAAAGCACTTTTTTTGTTTGTTAATCTAACCGACTGAGAATAATTTTTAGTCAGTTATTACATCGATTTATGTCAGGTTTTAATCAATTCGAAGGTCTTTGAATAAATGGTACGTATCGGGCTGTTTTGTCGAAAAATGTGCTCTTTCCACACTGTTCGACACTGGGAGAGCAGCGCGGTAGCAGCGCACGGAAAGGCGCGGTTAGTGCTTGGATGGGTGACCGTTCGAGAATATTACTACTGCGTTGCTGCTGGCGGTCGTGGGTGTGGTGAGCCCACACTTCTAGTTACTTACTACAAGAAACTATCCACCTAGAAACTCTACCCGAATCGGGTAGTGTCACGCCTACCCCTAGATGCTCGCCGAAAGGGAAACGGCTTAATGGTATAAAAAAAAAGAACTGTCTTAACAAGAAAAGAGAAATTTTTTTCTTTCTTGACAAAAAACTGAATTCAAAATTTTCTTGGACATTTTTTGGTCAAAATAGAAAAAAAGTCTTTTTGGAATTTTCAATTTGAAGCGTATACATTTATCTATAACACCTAAAAATGTTATTAAAATTCGTTTGATGGTTTCGGAAATATATATATTTCAAAAAAAAATGTGATGCTCAAATTCAACATGGCGTAACTTCCGTAATTTTGGAAATTTTCGAAAATCCCTTGGACCTCAAATGTCTCTTATATAACACTATAACTTCACGAAGTTTCCTTACAATCGAACAACCACTTGCAGATCGTGATATTCCTGACGTATACTGGCCCAACGTCATCAAGAATATTCTAGAAACTTAGCACACACACAAATACTACAGCTGTAGAATATTTTCGATGTTGTTCAGGTAGGTTTTATGGTCTCTAATCTGCCTTTTTGTCTTAAAGTTCTAGAAGTTTCTAGACTGCAGAATAATATTTTTCACGAATTATTTGCGCCCTAAATGAATAAAGACAATAATTTTCAACTAAAAGTATTGCCTATAAGAAAGCAATGAATCATATTTATATGGAATAAACAGGATGTCATAAATACCCCTCCTTATCAAATTTTATATGTACAACTACATCTGTTGCGTATTGAATAAATAAAGACAGGAATTTTTCATTAAATATTCATCTATAAGGAAGCAATAAATCAACCTTGTCTTCCCATAACTATATGACGCAACAGAAAATGCATTTCTAGAAAAAAGCAAAGTATGTAACCTTGAAAGTTTTTACGCGAAATTCCTAATTTACATAATAAATTACTTTAAAGCTGTTCACATGAATTTGGCGCTCACAATTGCGCAATATTATTGTTTGACGTCATGAAGAGTGTTCTAAAAACTTAGCACGGACATAAAACACTACAGCTTAGAAGCTTCTCGACGTCAGTAAGGTAGAAATACATTTTTTCAGCATCACGCGGATACACACGGACACACGCACTTACAGACACGCACTAATACTAATCAGGCCAAAACTCCCCCTGCCTATATAGTACGAAATCTATGAAAATACCGTTCAACCGGTCTAGTGCCGGAACCTGGCCAGTCAGTCATCCCTCGCAACATGTCGAAAAACTAACGAAATTGAAGCTTTTTAAGGAAGCTCAAATCTTTTGTGTGAGTAGTACCTAGAATAACATTTACGAAATCACCGTTAAGCCAGCCCAGTACCGAGACCCGACCAGTCAGCCACCCCTCGCAATATGTCGATAAAGCAAAAACATTCGAGCATTTCAAAAAAGCTCAAATTTGTTGTGTGAACAGTGCCTACTATGACATTTAAGAAAATACCATTCAAACGGCCCAGTGGTGGAACCCGGCGAGTCAGCCACCCCTCACAACATGTCGAAAAAGTGAAGAAATTAAGGAATTTGAGGATAGCTCAAATTATTGTGTGATTAGTTCATTGTAGAAATAAATGTGCAGTATGGGTTGAGGCAAATAGCGGAAGAGGAAAGAAGTGAGGGAAAAAACATGGATTAAGTATTGCAGAATACAGATGGAATATATAGTGAAATTGAGACGAAGAAAGGGAAGAGTTAGTAAGAAATGAGGTGCTGGGAAACTAGGAGAAAAAGGAACAGTAAATAGGGAAATAAGAAATAGAAAGAAACAAAAAGATAATGATGGAGACGTGGCTAGATGAAAAGGGGTGTGAAAGAGTAAGCGGAAGTTTACCGAGAGGTTACAAATGGCAAATTTAAAATGCAAAGAGGAAGAATAAAAAGGCAGAGCAGTTGAAGGAATGTTGATGGAAGTAAGGAACGAATGTATAACAGGGAAGGATAAGAAAGAGATGAAAGAACAAAAAGAAGGATTAATATTAGAAAAGTTGAAGATTGGAGGAGAGACGTGGAAGATAGTGCGGTCTTTATGAACAGTGACGTGCAGAAGAAATTAGAGGAGGTGAAAAAAGCATTGATAGCAATATTCATGGACTTAAGGCGACGTTTGACTCCTTGGACCGAGTCCGGATAGAAAAAGTTATGGTGAAAAAGGGGATACGGGAGGACTTAATAAATAGTGTTGGAAATTTTCAGAGAGACAAAAAAGCAGGGTAAAGGTATGAGAGCAAGTAGGAGATTGTTCCTGGTTAGTGAGAGGAATAAGGCAAGGATGTCCTCTGAGCCAACTTTCATCCAATATGTTAATCTCATACTCAAAAAAAGAAATGAAGCGAAAAAGATGAGGAGTTAGGATGGGAGAGGAAAAGATATATACACTGGCATACGCGAAAGATATAGTGTTGATGGCGGAGGATGAAGAAGGGATGACTGGCTTGATTATAGAATTGGAGAAATACTTAGATGGCAAAAAGTTGAATTTAAATGTAGAAAAGACAAAGATAATGAGGCTTGAAAAGGAGGAGGGAAGACAGAATGAATTGGGAGATGGAAGGAAGTAAATTCCGAAGAAGTGAAGAAGTTAAAATGTTTGGAATATACCTTGCAAAGAAATGAAGATCATGGAGCTCATATAAGGGAAAGGATAAAGAAAGCGGCCGAGATAATAAGGCAGATATGGGAAATAGGGGAAAAAAGGTTCAAGAAAGATTGGAGAAGGAAAATGTGGTTATTTGATACTCTGGGATGGCCGGTATTAAGTTATGCAGCGGAGATATAGGGATCGAAGTGAAGGAAAGAGATTGAAAGTTAACAGGCAAGGTATATAAGATGGACGCTATGGATAGACCGGATGACGACTGGATATATAGTGAGAGAAGAAGCGCAAAGGGATAAAAGGATAAAAGGCATAAAATGATAAAAGAGAAAGGAGTACCAAATTATTTATAAAAGGAATGGGGAGAGAAAAGATGGACCAGAATAGCAAGATTTATATTGGGAAACGAGGTAAGGAAGGGAATGTATTTGGAAAAGAAAAATCGAGGGCAGGATGGAATGAGCGTGGAGTGGATGAAGGAGTTGGAGGCGGCCAGACGGCCAAATGAGAAAGAATAAAAGAATGGATGTGGAAAAATGACAAAATGAGAATGAGACAGGGGACCAGTGAAAGTGATTATAAAAGGAAACGAAAGTCGCTTAGATTCGAAGCGTAAAGATTTTAAGTAGCAATTATGTAGTAATTTAAGTAGATTAAGATGTGGATGCGCTCGTTCTCACTCGCTCGCTCTTGCTCGCTCTCTCACTTATGATCGCACGCTTACTCTTTCGACAGTGAAATTGTGCTATATATAATACATAATTGAGGATACAGATAGAAGAATTGATGCAAATAGTTGTAAATATTTGTAAATAGTAAGGAATAGATAATATAAAATTTGTAGATGTTCTTTTTAGAAACGGAGGTCATGTCAACCCTTAGATGACACATTATGACTAAAGAAGAAGAATAACATTTAGGAATATACCGTTTATGCGGCCCAGTGCTGGAACCCGGCCAGTCAGCCAACCCTCACTTTATGTCGATAAAGTAAAGACATTTAAGCATTTCAGAAAGGCTTACATTTTTTGTACGAACAGTACCTACAATGAAATTCACGAAAATATCATTCAGTTGGCCTAGTGCCGGAACCTGGCCAGTCAGCTGCCGCTCGCAAAATGTCGTAAAAGTAAAGAAATTTATGCATTTAAGGAAAGCTTACATTTTTTGTGAATAGCATCTACAATAACACTTGCGAAATTACTGTTCACCCGGCCCATTGCCGAGACTCGGCGACTCAGCAATCCCTCGCAACATGTCGATAAAGTAGAGACATTTAAGTATTTTAGGAAAGCTCAATTTTTTTGTGAATATCACCTACAATGAAATTCACGAAATTACCGTTCAGCCGGCCTGGTGCCGAAACCGGCCTCGTCCGCCACCCTTCGTAACATTTCGAGAAAGTAATAAAATTTAAGCATTTTAGGATAGCTTAAATTTGCTGCTTTGAATATTATCTTTATTCATGTTTACGAAAATACCGTTTAACTGGCACTACCGAAACTTGGCCTGTCAGCCGCCCCTCTCTGCATGTCAAAGAAGTGAAGAAATATTAGTAAATATAATATATAATTATATCAAAATTTGAATAGGCTTTATAACTTCGTACTCTTTTTGGCCAGTTTTCAGCGTTCTCTGGCCCATGGTGCAGGTGTTGTAGCACCTAGCCGCCTGACTGGTCCATGTTGATATACACCCTATATGTAATTAAATATTCCAAAAGTAGCTTTTCTAAAATACTAACACGCCAAACACTTGAGAACAAGGTACTTGCAAAGGTGCAATACGGTACTGAGAGTGCTTTATTAACATCTCTTTCACTCTTAAGGCATTAGCCCTGATACCGCTCCGCCAATTGCATAGTTCTCCGGACTTCGTGAAACAAACCATGTTCGGTATCGAATTCTCGGCAGCAGCCGACAAGAACATCAAGCCCAAGAAGCATGAAAGGAAAGAGATGTATAAAGACCTTACACGGTCACACTCAGAATATTCTGTTAAGCTAGCCGTCCTGTCCTGATCATCGATGCTCTCGGTGATGCTAAGCTTTCAATGCTTCATAGCATGGAAAGCATCGCTGCGTGTGAACGAAATGCTGAGACACTTTCAGGAAAAATGCAGAATTCGGCCGTCCTTGGGTCGCTCTGTTTCCTCACGGTCATGAGGCGTGGTTATAGCTGAAACGTTACCGCGATTTTGCCGGGAGCGGGTGCCATTTTCTGGAATGATATCCGCTCTCGGTGAAATCCTGCGGTTGTCTTTGTGACCTTTATATCCTTTATCAACGTCAAGGAAATTTATTTTTTCAAAAAGATGTTTAAATAAATTTAAAATTGAAGTTATTGTTAAATTGAAAGATTATTGTTTAAAAGGAACCCGCACAATATAGATAAAAATTGTCTTCCCGTGGATTCTACTGGCACTCATTTTGAAGGGTCCTAAAAGAAACTACGCAACTCGCGGCGGCAGATAGAAAATACATATCTGGCGCGCTCTATACTAAGCACATAGAAATTTATAAATACATAGTATAGAGCGCGCTAGACACGTATTTTCTATCTGCCGCCACGAGTTGCATAGTTTCGTTTAGGACCCATCGATTTCTTTTGTAGTTTATGAAACTAGAAGAAGTTTCCCAAGAGGACTTTAACTAATCAGCACTATTTTTTCAAGCGGGGTTCTTTCATCGTGTTTGGTTTTCGAATTTCAAATTTGATACATTTCTAAGAACATTGTTGTTAGAGTTTGATTTTGGACGTACATGCAAGAGAAATTTGAATTTAGATTTAATCTAAATTTAACTCCGTTACTCAAAATAAAAACATATAACATCCATTCGGAGGATTTAAAATTTAAGGATTCCAAAATTTTACAATTTCAAAATTAAAATTTAAGTCGTCATAATTGAACAATTTTGTGTACAATTCTTCAGTGTTAAGTGTTAAATCTCGTGCGATTAAACGAATAAATTAAACTTTGACAACAAAAAGTTTTTAAAGTTGAGACAGTAGCTAGCTGCAGTGCTTAAAATTGTTAATTTGCAAATCAGAATAGTAATTTCTAATTTTGAAACAAAATTTTTTAAAATGACGTAATTGGTTGTTTTTTCCTTATTCAACAAAAAACTTCAAACTTGAGGTTAAAATATAATTTCCCTGTTATTTCCCAGTTTAAAAAATATTGGTATTCCCATAAAAATGTTAAATTCTGTGCCTTATTCCATATTTGAATTTCAAGCAATGAAGAAAGTTTTTCTATGAAAGATCTTTTGTCTAACTAACCTCATGGAGGGAAAATTTCGTTGATACTTGTACAGACTTATGGCAGGGATTTTGCAGGATATAATTATCGTATAATGAAGGCTCTGGTGGAATTACTTCATTAACATAAGAGTTTTGAATATTAAAGATGCATTGCTTTCCAAAAAGAGCACGTGTCTTTACATAAACATGTGTGCTCCTCATTCTTATTCCGTTGACTTGATTTATGTTCATGAACTACTATCTCGAGGCTTACTTTCCTCTACATCTTATTTGCAAATTAGTAATCACTTTTAGTACGTTCCAAACAATTTTCACCCTTGCATAACAACTCGCTTCAGCTTCTTTTAAAATGAAATTTAACCAAATTTAACGTCAAAACTAATATGGTAAAAACAAAAACAAAATTATTTACATCGTCGCAGATGCCAGAGTTTTAATTGACTGATTAACTTTTTCTCTTATTAAATTCCAAAAATGTTAGACACCAAAATTTTGGTTAAAAATGGTATTTTCTATTTAGTTATCACCAGGTGATGACTCAAAAACGTAATATGACGTCCCGAGACATTCAAGATTTTGAGGAAATGCATTGTGGTGAATACCAACATTTTCCACAAGGTTTTATTTCTTCAAACACTGCAATAAAATCATACTAAACTTTGCTAGGAAACGCAGTTTACCTTTAAACCCGATTGGTTGAATTTCAGTATCGAAAATTCTTTAAAAATGCAAGGTGGTTGCTAGAGGAATGTTCAAATATAATGAAATGTGAAATTTTTTATTGAAATATTCTCAGATCCAGAAGAAAAATAACTTTTTTTGCATAAACAATGTATTAATTCAAAACACAGCAAAATTTCGAAATAAGCCAAAATGGAAACCAGTTACCTATTTTAAAGATAGCTTATTGGTATAGTTTTCGTAAGCTTGAGTAAACTTAACATATTTAATTGAGAAACTCATAATTTTTTTTAGGAATTTCAAGACAATTTCGTTTTAAAAAATCATGAATTTTTCATGGACTTTGAATACAGTTCATCGCATTTTAGATTTTCTAAAAATGTTGTTGCCTTGGTTAATTATATCTTTTCTGAAGCCGAAATTCTCATTTTAGCGAAGTTTGAAAAAATTTCGTTGTACAATGTGTCAGTGGGCGACTTTTGAATATTTAAATTGGTGATATCTTGAATATTTTCAAAATAAAAAATTTGCAGGTCGACTACCCATTTCACAATTCTTAATTAAAACTTTTACAATGTTCAGTCAACCTCTGTTAATAAATATCAGCATTTGTTTTAAATGTTGGGAGTTTTTTTAATTCTAAATTTTTCAACACTAAGATGCCTAAAGAATCACATTCCTAGGAAATCCAAAACATTATGTTAGACTATTATAAGGTGACTCAGCGGATAGACTTTAATGGGAAGTTCTGAGAATGATATAATTAGAATTTGATTCCAATAATTATTTGTGGATAAGATTTGTCAGGCTTTCCATCAAAATATCTTGCAGACGTTGATGAGTAAAATTTACTTGATTCAAGTGCATATGATTTCTATCGTAGTTGGTACATGATGCAATTCAATTGGAAAAATTGATTGAACTAGATATTATTTCTAATCAAGATTGATAATGGAAACTGAACGATGACTTTATGGCCGTTTTCGAGGCTATTGTGAAGGATTTAATTCATAAAAACCAGCCCTACCCGATTACTAAGAAAAGTCATGGTCGCTTAGGAGTTTCTCTTGACGGATGGAACACAACAGTCGGCAGACAGGCCACGCTACATTCGTGATGTTCCACAAAAGCATTAAGTCTTTTGCGGAAATTAATAAATAATTAAAAATTAGACGGTTCTAAATTTTTTTTTTCATATATATGTTTCAAAAGTGCTATATAGCGCTATATTCTATAAAATACAGCGATATATAGCACTTGAATATCAATTACACATAAAAGAATAATCAGTATTAATTCCGTGAACTGAACTAAGCGGGAACATTCTTATTTTTAATTGAGTATTAATTTCCCTAGATAAGACTCAATGAACGGAACGGTACGAATGTAACGCCGCCTTTGGGTGGGTGGATGAATTTCACCCATTAGGTGGAACTCGTAAGCGACAACAGCTTCTTCAGCAAAAGTTGGCGAGTCAGATGGGGCTGATGAAAACAAATCAATTAAAAAAGTGAGGTGAAGTGCATGTCCGCCATCTTGAAACGTAACTTACAGGGTTTACTACGGTTTTCAACGTATATTACACGAGATGATATTATAAGGTCTCTCCACAATAGGATTTGATAAGTCGACGCAGCATCGACGCAACGCCGATGCAGCATCGACGAAATGCGCGCGCATCTTTGCCAGCTTTGAGAATTTTTGTGGTGCTTCACTTGTTCCGTCGCTCCGATTTCCGATATTTGAAAACTGAAATGGCCGATAATGTTTTGATCAGACTGTCATAACAACCGGATGCCGGTTTAAATCGAGCAGTTTGTTATCATTTAAAAATGCTCGAGTGTTTCGCAATCTTGAAACATCACTGAACAAATTTATTTTCAAACAAAAAAAATAAAATAATAGCATATTTCTTTCATTTAAGCTGAAGAAATTTCAGGTTCGACATATTTAACTTTTTTTTTAATATAAGCGTAGGACTCATTTTGAAAAACATGTTTTTTTGGCCATTTTCAAAAAATTCTAAATGTAACAAAAAATTTGTTTTCAATTTACAATTTTTTATTATTATTCACTAGAAAAAACTATGCATAGAAAAAGTTCGCTATAATTTTCGAAGCAATAGGGGAATTTTTTGGAATTTCGAAAAATTTGAAATTTCCAATAAAAAAAGATTTCAGAATTTTTTTCTTCAGTTTTTCGGATGTCATCCCACAAATTTTTTTGCTCAGCTTAAACGACTCGACTAATTTGATCATTTTTACTCCGCCCTACTGGACACTGCGTTCATTTTAAGCACTTTCTTAGTTAGAAGCTAAAATGTTGGTGATGGATCTATTTATTTCAATTTATTTTTTAATTGAAAATGGTTTATAAAGTTTCAGTCGGATTTTTACTGTTGTTTAACTACTAAGGCTTTCGAATGGAAACAATTCAATTTTCGAGGTTGAAATCTGCAAATTCTTTAATTTTGAGCAGATTCAGAATTGTCTTGTAAATCGTAATAAATCCTAATCTCAAACGCGTTTCATTTGCAATTATATGAGACTTCGAGGCTGCATTTTGGAATTCTTTGAATTGAAAAGGTATGCTTGAAAATTAAAACCTCAAATAACAAATTTCAATGTGAAGTATTTTAGAATTACGCCAGCGGCCCCCTTGTGCATGCATTATAACATTATTATTTTGAATTTAAAATCGAAAAATTGTAAATATTCAATTTTAAAAGCTTCGATCTCAGAACATTTACACTTTGAATGATCTTATTTCTAGTTTAGTTTTGCATTTTAAATTCAATATTTTTGTGGTTGAAATATTTGAGCCGTGAGTATGAGGAGAATTTTCAGATCCAATACCTGAGCCTAGAACCATTGCATTGTGACGCATTCAATTTGAAAGCCATTTGAAAAATTACTTTGTTCGCAAGGTGCGGTTTAACGAACCAACGACGACTTGAGTCTTACCCTTTACAATCTTCCACATATTTAACATGTAGCTGGAGAAGACACATCTACTAAAAGGCAATCATCAAGATTGCAAAATACTCTAGCATTCTTAATGATAACAAAATGCTCGATCTTAAGCGGCACTCGGTTGTAATGAAAGACTGATCAAAAAATCATCGGCCATTTTAGTTTTTAAATATCGGAAATCGGAACGACGAAATATGTGAAGCGCAGCAAAAAATCTCGATGTTGGAAACAGATGCGCGCGCATTTCGTCGATGCTGCATCGACGGTGCGTCGATGCTGTGTCGAC
The DNA here is from genome assembly GCA_932178445.1 of Andricus quercusramuli. Taxonomy (NCBI): domain Eukaryota; kingdom Metazoa; phylum Arthropoda; class Insecta; order Hymenoptera; family Cynipidae; genus Andricus; species Andricus quercusramuli. The sequence continues at coordinate 11,794 of CAKNXH010014911.1, forward strand.
TTAATAAGTCCTACTGTAGAGAGATCTACATAGAAATCATATTATATATCAAAAAGTCTAGAGTTATGCGTCACTGACCAACGCCTGTGGTGCACGCATCCAGTCTTACCGCTCAGTGCAAGATAATTTGCGCATGCGCATGATGAAGTTTCTGCCCTAATCGTAAGCTTCTGATTGAAGTAATTTATAAATAATTAAACTGAACCTTATTAAAGAAATCTGATTTAAATAGAATAACTCATAAATTATTGAAACTAATTAAATTAGCCTAATAGCACGGAACGTTCCCGGAACGTGTAAAATGTCCGCACCTTGGGAACGTTTTACTGGAACGTTCCACTGGGACCTTAGGGGAACTTTCCATTATTGTTATTTTTAACAACAATTATCTCGTAAACCGTAAGAGATAGGTAAAAATGGATGTCATTTTTCAATTTTGAGTGCCGCATGTACCACACTATAATATGATATCCGTATCATGAACTGACATCAATTTTGACCTATCACTTACGGTTTACACAATATTTATTGATAATAATAACAATAGCGTTAATTTATGTTTGGAACGTTCCCAAGCGGCGGACATTTGCACGTTCCGGGAACGTTCCGAAAGTTCCGTGCTATTAGGGTAACTTGTAACTAGTTTTCAACTAATAGAATATGGAATTAGAACTGAATACACACGCAGTTTTATTAACATACTGTCAATATTCACTCAACATCAATCTTAAACTAGTTTTACAGAAAATAGATCACATTCATTATGAGAAATTTTTTAATGCACATACTAATATTAAAATGAAAAGCGAAGTGCATTACTAACAGCCCCTGCTTTACTGACCGATGCAATGAAACTGACTGACGACGCAATGCTAAATCAGCAGGAATTTGCATTAGCAACATTAGTGATTTACCGACTACCCCTACCGAAAATCTGGACGACTTTTAGATGAGATAGTCTAGGAACGCATCATCTAGAATTGACCCCTTTCTAGATGATACTAGACGAACCCTAGACAAGGCGACCGTCATAAAATTGCCCTAGAGGATCGCTAGACGACCAGAGTCTAGAAAGTATCTAGAAATAATCTAGATTTCCGGTAGGGACGGATAAATGTGTAATCCCGACTAGTGGTGTTGATATCAACTGTTGCGAGACAGCCTTGAAAATTATATGAACGACTGTGATGATAGCAACTGTGCGCTCATCTTTTTAGCGGAGAGCGAACATACTAGAAGCGTATCCTAAAACCAGCCGTTCACCCTTCTAGACGTTAGTCATTCTTTTATAGTCACGTGGCAAATTTAAATCTAAATTAAAATCGAACTTTATTAAACTAGATTAATATGGCAGAATTGTAGATCCAACAAGGAGACTTTAGAATAAAATTAACGATAAGAATTTCTATTTCATGAGACAGCGAGCCTAGGTCTGGGTTATTTTATAATTTTGAAACGTACTTAAAATGCACTTGAACTCAAAAACTAGTCCCGCCTCATAAATAATTAGCTTTAAGATTTATTTTACAGCTCTACAAGTCTTCAAGAAACTTGAGGAAGTGTCTCACGTTTTATGTCATTATTTTAGTTATAAATATCACTTTTATTCCAAGGGCTAGACATTATACAGAACTCGAAAGATAGCTAGAGATTAAAAGTAAATAATAGTGATTTATATTTTAGATAACTACGCTCGAGAGGAAATCACTTTAGTATTAAGTACCAATTTCTGTTCTAAGTCTGAGCACCATTTTTACGATTACATATTTTAGAGGCAAACATTTCTCTCTTCTCTGAAATATCACATAAATATTCGAAACCATTCGTTATTTAATTCCCAGAGTAAATTGGAAACAAACTTTTGACATTTTAATAGCCGTACTAAAGAAAACCATATTTCAGAATATCTCGTCCTAATTTGAAATTAGAGATGCTAATAAAAATAAAAGAGCCAAAAGTCTCGGCGACGGGGCATGTGTGAAAAGGCTAACTAGACCTCAAGTTCAAGTACGATTCAATTTATGTGACAGGGTGATCGGACTGCACTCTGCTTGATGGGGTGCGTTGGATTGAGAAAAGCGCCAAGAAGGGGCCGTAAGTGGATCCGCCTACGAAACCGAAATTGGGGAAACCACGAACCAATTAAAGAGTCAGAACGAATTCTGGTCTTAAATTCGGTCTCGGACTTGATAAATTTTCAAATTTTTCTTGTAAACCAACTTCAATAAATGTTACCTGGCTGAGTTAATTTTATTCTCGTAAATTCACCCGATTTCTTATTTTCATAAGACGGCGATTAGAAGATTTAATTAAAACGATGCCAAATGATCGATCAAGGAATTTAGTTTAAAATAAATTCACAGAATGCGCTCAAGTCAGGTCATGACAATTTTCTGGTGACAGAGCGGTGGGATTGTTAATTAAATAATCGGCCGGATAAATCGGGAGTGAATTTGAAAAATGATTGAGGGATTTGAAAGTGAAATATCGAGTGAAAATTAGAAACTAGACGTACTTAAAGTTTTAGATTCTCTTAAAGTGACATTTGAATTGAATGAACTAAGTTTCGGACTGGTGCAAATAAAAGAGAAACTTGACTGTTATAAACAAAAATTTTAATAAATAATTCCATATTATATTAAATTTAATTTATAATTGATAACTTTTATCTGAATTAAAAAAAAAAAAAAAAAACAATTTGAAATGTGCCATGGAAAGAAGTTAGGCAGCAAGTCCGCCCAGGATCTATGCAATTTTTGCTTGATTGAGTGAACTAAAAACCTCCACTGCAGATCAGCAACTTTTTCATCTCGGAGGAACAACCCTAAAAAAGTGATAATTCTGTATCGAGATTCTTTACCAGCAGATCAAAAATATATGGGTTTTAAAGGACATTACCAACCAACGCAATTTGGAGAATGATGGACAAAAATTCTTAGAAGGAATAAAAATCAAATTGAAGCTTTACAAGCCTGTGAACCCAACACTCGGTGCGGTTGTACGTGAAGTGCAATCCAACGTTGGCCCCGAGGACCACGGAGAACAGAGGCAGATCATCATCGGGGCCAGGGAACTGGCAACCTACAAGCGGAAGACATCGACCTGAAAAAAATAGTGTTAGTGTGGGAGTGAATAAAAGTCATTTCGAAAAAAAAAATAGTGAAAGAATGCATAAGTGAATTCAAAAGTGCATTAATTGGATTAACAAGAAAATTTGTACCAGTATGCTGAATGTTGTATGCGGAATGGTAAGTCTCCTTTTTATTTTGATCTCAATTCTGCCAAGTTTTGTAGATAAAAACATGTGCTCTCCCAAGATTTTTGAGAAAAATGTGGTAAGAATTTTCTGAAATTAAGAAAGTATAATTTTACAATGGTCTCGTGGTATAATGGTAATGCATAGGAATGGGCATTTTTACCAAATCTGTGATCATTAGAAAATAAAATTTTAAAAGTACAAATTAATGTATCGAAGGAAAAAATTTTTGTCAGGCAATATTGAAAATGTTGTGCAAAAGTTTCTTTTGAAGAATATTAGTTAAAAACTTTTTGAATGTTTTCATTTGCTTGAATTTGTGCTTATTTTAAAAATGATGAATTTTAAGATGGAGGAAAAATTGAATTCAATCCAAAATCAACGTGACTTCTTGCATGACGATCATGCTCACGTTTTAGAAAATGTTCCATCAACTTCAGAAAATTCGAGCCACACAGCCGAACCCGGTCACAATATACATCTCATTTTGAGCCTACAGAAACGACAAATAAAAGTCTCGTTCCTTACATTTCCTTTTATAAAATCATAACCCCGGAAGGCTCCCAAATAGACGTGATACACCCTCCGTTCCGGGAAATGAGATTAAAGTTTCTCAAATTAAACGATATGTGAGCATAAAAAATTGCCGCGTCAAAGTTAGTTAGGTGGGCTTTGAGACTAAAAGATTATGATTATACCATTATGCATACACTCGAAAAAAAGCGTAAATGTTGATGCATTGTGGAATGAAAAAGGACGGAAAGTTAAAGGTATCAAGGCGGGAACCTCTGACAAGACAACTTCAAACGAAATAGATATCAATTTAGACGACTCCATTACTGACGAGACTCTTAACCTTCGAGATAGGGACAGCACCGTATCGGCTTCAGATTTCGACTTCGAAGTTTATTCACAGGATATAACATTAAATTACTCATGTACATATATTTTAATTTCCAATAATACAAATTGTAGTCAATCTTATTCTAAAGCATTAAAGAAGAATAAAATTTTATATTCGTATGAATTTGAATTAAATAAAAAGTTGATATATGTACATCTACATCCTACCATAATCTAAAATCCAAAAAATCTGTGTACAAGGTACTAATTAAATCAATATAAATTATCTTAAATCAACGTATCCCAACATTTGCACATAAAATTACTGTTCGAATTAAAATTAAACTTATAATGCGAGCAAAAAAAAAAAAAATAAAAATACACTTACCTTTGATCTCGTTTGATCCTCAAAAAATGGTCAAAAATGCAATGATATTGCAAGAAAAATAAAAGACTTTTTTCGTTCCTTCTTGACGCAAACCTTTTATTTTTCTTCAAATAAGGGTGGAGGTATGATGATCGCACCTGTGCGCTTATCTTTTTAGCGGAGAGCGAACATACTAAAAGCGTATCCGCAAACCAGCCATTCACCCTTCTATACGTTAGTCATTCTTTTATGGTCATGTGGCAAATTCAAATCTAAATTGAAATCGAACTTTATTAATCAAGATTAATATGGCAGAATTGTAGATCCAACAAGGAGATTTTAGAATAAAATTAATGATAAGAATTTCTATTTCCTGAGACAGCGAGCCTAGGTCTGGGTTATTTTATAATTTTGCAACGTACCTAAAATGCACTTGAATTCAAAAATTAGTTTCGCCTCATAAATAATTAGCTTTAAGATGTATTTTACAGCTCTACAAGACTTCAAGGAAC
>CAKNXH010014946.1:575-19634 GCA_932178445.1 Andricus quercusramuli
TTCTATCACACCGTATGATAGAACACAATATAACGATGCGTGATACAATGTTATACAATATGTTACAATGTGTATGCTATGATACAATATGATCCAGTATTATACAATAATTTCAAAATATGTAAGAAATATACACAAACGTGGTACAAAATGTGCCATACATATACACGTTCATATACATATATGGCACTATGCCGGAAAGGTTTAATGCTCATGACAAAACTAGAGAATCTGGTAAGATTTTCAATTTCCTCAGGTACCTTGCCTATGGCTTTGTGATCCGACTATATATCTATGCTCATTGGTGTTCATTTAGTTATATGTTGTATGTGCATGGGAGTAGGACATAGGGGAGTCAGGTACCTATAATTCTCCGTCAGTATCTTTTCGTTGAAGCTTGTGTGCAGATGCTAATTGCAAATACGCTAGTCAAGTTCAGTGAAGTTTCCTGTGTGGTGATACTACTTTGGATATTAACAGCGTCCAAAATTCGTTTAAGCTTGTGTGCAGATGGTAATTGCAAATACACTAGTCAAGTTCAGTGAAGTTTTTTTTGTGGTGATACTACTTTGGATAAAAACAGCATCAAAAATTCGTTGAAGCTTGTGTGCAGATGATAATTGCAAATACACTAGTCAAGTTCAGTGAAGATTCTTGTGTGGTGATAATACTTTGGATATTAACAGCGACAAAAATTTGAGAGAATCAAAGGTGACTTTTTTCATTATGCTTTTCAAATTTCCAACAATTAATTATTTTTTTAAATCATATTCATAAAGAAATTAAGAACTTCGAATAAGTACGCTTTCTTTACAAAGTCAACTACGAATGTCTTTCTGATGACACTTTTCTATTATGCTTCGTAAATGCAGAATAATTATTCATAATTTGAACAATAATTTGCATGAAGAAATTCAGAGTTTGGCTACTTTCCAACGAATAGGCTCAATTCTTTAATTCTTTATTCAAAATATGCATTTTCTAAAAAAAAGACAAATTTGTAATCAAAGAAATTAATTTTCAAGAAAATATTTGAATTTTCACTTTAAAACAGGAACAAAATACATAAATTCCCGACGAAATTCTTATATTTGACAGGAATTTTCAATGTAATAGTTCAATTTTCAATCAAAGAAATGCATTTTGAAGCAGAAAGGTGAATCATCGAAAACTTTCCACTTGATGTCCGTCTACCTGTTTACTCACGCACCCTTTCCACTTGGCTTCCCCTCACGTCCCTGAACCCCCTTAGGGTGGGTGGGGGGTCATTTGGCATAGTAGGAAATGGTGGGTGGGAAATGAAAGATGGAATATGAAATTTGTAAAATTTTCCAATTACTACTTTTAAAAAATTATATTCTGAACCTACATGTCTTGGCGATTCCAACGATATCTCACTTGCAGAAAATTCACTTGAGAAAATTAAAAAATATTCTTCAATGTTTCACAAGTAGCAAAAAATAATGTAGAACATTTTGAAGACATTTTTGTATTTTACAGTATCTTACAAAATATTTGGAAAAATGTTAGTCATTTTGAATAGTATTTTTGAAAAATATGTACAAAATTTTTATTTCCTCATATATATATATTTAAGAAATGCTTCTATGTGAGTCTACAAAAATTTTCAAACTATTTCAAATCTATCCGATTCATTACAATATTTGCAAGTGACTCTCAATTTTCGGGAAAGTTGTAAAAATTCATTATAAACCTGAAGACATTTCTTTAAAATCTTCCAAATATTGACAGATATTGTAAGATAACTTTTTGCTTCTCTTGAATCCTTTCAAGATTCTTGTAAAGCTTTTAATGTTTTTATTTGAAATCTTTGAAAATCTACATTTCGTAAAATTTTTTAAAGTTTCAAATTCTTTTTAAATTTCTTGAAATGTTATACAAATTTCTTGAATTAACTTTATTTTTTTTATTGTACAATCTTGCCAAATTAAAACCTTTTGCTTTAGAGTGTTATGCACTATTTTGCGAAATTTTACGACATCTTTTGAAATTTATTTTCATTTTTTTGCAGTTTATTTCTCACAATAAGAAATCATTTGAAATTAATTTTTGAAAATTAAAAATCATTTTCATTTTTAAGAATGTAGAACATTTTGAACACAATTTTGTATTTCACAGGATCTTACAAAATACAAGGAAAAATTTTATTCTTCTTAAAATATATTTGAGACGGGATGTTGCAAAATATTTTGAAAAATTCTAGTCTTTTTGACAAATACGTACGAAATTTGTATTTCCTGATATATTTATTTAAGAAATTCTCCTGAGTGAGTTTAAAAATATTTGTAATCTATTCAAAATCTATCAAATTCATTACAATATTTTCAATTGACTGTCATACTTCTGCAAAATTTGAAAAATCATTATAAACGTTAATAAATTGCCCTAAAATCTTGCAAATATTCTCAGAAATTTAAAGGGAAAATTGTTCTTCTCTTGAAACCCTTGAAGATTCTTGTAAGGCTTGTAATGTTTTTGTTTGAAATCTTTAATAATCTACATTTTGTAAAACGTTTGAAAGTTTGAAATTCTTTTTGAATCCCTTCAAATGTTATACACATTTCCTGAATTAACTAGATTGTTCTTATTATTTCATCTAACTAGATTGTTCTTATTGTTTCATCTTACCAACTTGAAACATTTGCCTTTACAGTATTATACACTATTTTTTTGAAATTTTAGTTTATTCTTTGTAAATATTCTGTGGAAATGAATTTTTAAAAATAAAAAATCATTTCCATTTTTTGTTACAATCTAATGATTTTCTTTCGATTTCTTCGAAGCTTACAAAATGCTTAAAATATCTTCATACGTTTCAGTTCTCGTTTCAGTTCTTATTTAATCGCTTCATAACCTCTAAATAACTCTTCAAAGTACTGCAATTTTCTCGAACTGATATAATATAACAAAACTGCAACATTCTGCTTCGAAATGTTTTACACTCTTTTTGCAAATTTACCGAAATAATTAAATTACAAAAAAAAAGACTTTTAAACTTTATCATTAATCTGAAGAACATTATTTTCATTCTCTTGACACCCTATCACATTGAGTTTACCTACACATTCTTTAAATATTGAAAAATAAACATTGTCTTCAAGTCTTCCACAGAATTGTTCCATACATTTTAAAATCCTCAGAAAAATGTATTTCCTATCTTTCCAAATTATTTCTTTTTGCTATCATTCAATTGTTCTTATCTCTTCAGAAATGTTAGAAAGTTTGAAAATTATGCTGTGATAATAGAATGTTAAGAAGAGCATTATTTTCCAATACTAAGCAAATAACAGACCGTAATGAGACAGGCCCCCCCTCCTTTTTTAATGTTACGTAATATGTGAACGATCACCAAGGTTCACAAACAGCTGTGGTGACTTCTCTGTGCTGTACTCATGTAGTATTGTAGGTAGGGGGCAAAGATATAGTATGATACGGGCAATCAAGTAATGCATATTATTTTACATTTAATTGAAATGGAAATTACAAGTGAACTGTCAAATAAATGTTTTTTTTTTACTTTTCAATCATAGTGCAAATTCATCCCACATTACATAATAATATTTATTGTAATCAATAACACAATCGAAATAATAGTAACCTACAGCTTAATCTGTTAACACTGTCGAATCATTGAACATAAAGTAATTGAGAATAATTTTGTACATTCGTTTATATTTTTAAGTATTGCCATTATTCATTCTATCTTTTTACTTCAAACTTCTCACCTACTATGAATGTAGGAATATTGTATAATATGTCATTCATATTCCAATTGTGAGAGAAAAGTAATATATAATTTCAATCAACCTATTTCAATTATAGTTGGAAGTATAATGTTCAAATGACAGAAAAATGAAACGTATTTCAATTGAAATGTACCCCATATTTTCTGATAAGTCACTTCGATGAATAATAGGATTAAAATGTATTTATAATTTTACCCTCCTCTAAATATTATACATGGACCATCTTACATAATTCCCGAATAAGTAAAATGAGAGTCTCACAATACAGGGTGTCCCAGACTCAAGTATCCGGACTTATATAGTTGTATAAAAATAACAAAAATAAATGGAAAATTCCTTTTCCATTAATAAAAAATTACAAAAAAGCTGAAAGTAGAACTTGTAGATCTCCTGCAAATACACCTTTGGTACCCCGGTTATGTATTGTGTGGAGGGTAGGGAGGGGAGGCACCTCTGTGACTGGTCAGAAGAATATTGTTGGTCACATCCATACATCTTTTCAACACCTGGGGGGGGGGGGGGCCGCCATAAACAGAGGTATCGGGTTTCCGGAGGTTTATCCACGAGATTTCGATATGAGTGGATAGAAATAAATCATTTATTTACCATTCCCTTACGTTTTGCAATAATTATTTCAATATTTTAGTATTATTTACTCCTATAATAATTTTTTAGAATTACAAAAAAGTTGGTTATCAAATTTTAATAATTTAAATTACACTTAATCAAAATATGTGACATTCATTATTAGCAATGTAGGAAAAAATAATTTAAAAAATAAATAAACTTCCTTCTCGTCTTCAAATGGATAGGGGCAGCTGGTCGTGTCCATTAAAGTTCCGGCAATGGTTTCATCATTAAGGTTCACTGGTTTCTCAGTACAAGTAGTCATCTGGCAATACGCGCATTCTCGTGTGTCAGTTGCTTAGGCATGGTACTTATTATTTAGCGCACTTCTGTTGTAACAGTTGTAAAATTATTTTTTCCAAAGCGCACTCGACTCCACAGCAATAAACGAAGGCCGGGCTGCAATATAATGTGATATACAAATATTAATAAAATCCTTTCAAAATAAATAATTGGAATCGATTACAATTTGTCTTTGTGCAATATTTTGTTTTTTCGCGATGTAGACAATTTTACACGTTTTCATAATTACATCGAATGTTATTTTTAAATGAACAATTTGAATCGATTAACATTTTTGTATGTGTAATCTTTTCCTTTTTCGCCATTTATACTATTTTACAAGTTTTGATAATTACAAAAATGTCATTTTCAGTAAGCATTTCAAATTTGTATTGACGGAAGTTAGAAATTTTATCGGGTACTGCGACAATTTTTTTAGTAAAACATTTGAAAAAGTTTTCCATAACTTTTTGCTTTGTCGGTGTCTTGGATCATTTAACAACTTTGTTCATATTATGAATACTATAGTACTCTATCTCACATGTTTGATTACGTCTTCGTGACACGCCGAATGACCTACTCACGAACCTCTTATGATCTAGCGATTAGTGTTGCCGCGATACGATACGATAATGAAGGTCATTATCGTATCGTGCCGCGAAATTATCGTCTGATTATCGTATCGTCATGGATAGTATCGTATCGTATCGTCTTATCGTCACGATAAAAATTTACATTATCGTATCGATTATCGCAATTATCGTATCGTATCGTATCGCAATTATCGTCTATCGCGGCATCACTAGTAATAATATGTAGTTAGTAACAGTAGATTTTCATTTCAGTACTAATACTTCCTCCAATCTTTAATAAAATGATGATTTATAATACTTGTTAAGAATGTTTTCTTATTTAACCCTAATAGCACGGAACGTTCCAGGGAGGTGTAAAATGTCCGCCGCTTGGGAACGTTCCAAACATAAATTAACGTTATTGTTATTATTATCAATAACAAACGCGTAAACCGTAAGTGATAGGTCAAAATCGATGTCAATTTATGATACGGATATCATATTATAGTATAGTATATGCGGTACTCAAAACTCAAAACTGACATCCATTCTCACCTATCTCTTACGGTTTACGAGATAATTGTTGTTAAAAACAACACTAATGGAAGGTTCCCCTCAGGTCCCAGTGGAGCGTTCCTGGAACGTTCCCAAGGACGGACATTTTACACGTGCCGGGAACGTTCCGAAGGTGCCCACGGAACGTTCCCGGAACGTTCCGTGCTATTAGGGAAATCACTTCCTTCATATTCATATTCAAAAAATAAATTATTTTAATCTCTTTGTTAAACTTTTTTCGCGATATTATCGTAATTATCGTCAGTATCGTGACAAAATTATCGTATCGTATCGTCTTATCGTCACGATAAAAATTTACATTATCGTATCGATTATCGCAATTATCGTATCGTATCGCAATTATCGTCTATCGCGGCATCACTACCAGCGATACTGATGTATAAATTGAAAAAATACGCTTTTTATCTTGTTGATGTAAGGAAAACTTTTTTAATATTGGGAATACAAGTATTATATATATAATATATTTGTTCGCGTCTTTGAGTCGCATCAATTGCCAAAATGAAGAACTTCTCATGATCTACTGTAACCTGGCAATATCGTTCTTAAATTTTTCAACAAAATAAGTTTCCTTGTTTACAAAGGATTTTTTTATATTGGAATTATAACAGTACTGCATTTCATGTAATTGTTAGCGTCTTCGACATGCTTTGATTGATCTTTTGACGAACTTTCGAACACGATAAGTGATTAATCACTATCTGCGCAGAAAGTTTCAAGAAAAGTTTCATGGTTTCTATGAGGTTTTAATTTTTTAATATAACACTACGATAGGTTCAGAATGTTCTTCATTGTAACAGAACAGACAGACAAATAAGCTTGAAAAATATTTCAAGTGTCCATTTTTTTCTATTGTCAGGGAAACTCTCCCTCTCCTCCCCCTCCCCTACCCTCCTATATGAGGAAGCAAATTTATTTCATACTTATGAGGAAGGAAAATGCTCATAAAATTAGCACAAATAAATACACCCATAGTGAATATGTTTATAGTACTTCGCAGCCGTATTATACATTACTTTATCCACCAAAAATAACAGAATTTTCATTAAGAACTGAAATGAATTTTAGTCTGATTAATTTTAGAAAAATGGAGTATCTAGGCGATATATTAAAAAATGTTTGAAAGATTGAAAAATAATGTAAAGGTTGAAAACATTTCAAAGAAAATGTTCATTTTTCAAGATTTCTAACACATCATTGAGAAACTTTCGAACCATTGTGTAATGTTAAAAAAAAAAAAAAGAAATTTTCATTCAAATTCAAGAAGAAAAGAAGAAGGGATTTTTTTTCAAACATTTAAGGATTTTTTCCAATTTTTCACAATTTTCGAGACACCCACCCATACGCAGGACATAGTAGGCTTTTCATTGTCTGCTGGCAACGGAGTGGAGTGGTGTGGAGTGCAGTGGAGTGACAACGGATCGTAGTCTATCCCGTAGTCTATCCTTCCTTTTCGCTAGGGTCGCCCAAATGAAACTCCGCGTGGCCGGTAACTGACGAAAGCTCGAAAACTGCTTTATCCGCTTCCTTCTCCCTGGTATTTGGAGCATTAATTGATTTTATATTCATTTTCATCAATTAAGAAGAAAACATATTTCATCAATTAATGCAGATTTCATTAGTGACATTTTGAAGAGAAAAATTGTCCGGATTTGGACAACCCGCGGCTTTTGATTTTTAATTTGTCAAATCTATACGAAAGACTTAAATTTGAAATCATACAATTCTTGAAATTTCTGTTCATAACGGGATAATCACCGTGGTTTACTAGGGAGGCTTGTTCGCATCCGTAACATGCCAAACGAGTAACATGGTAGTAACAGTCAGCAGAGATATTAAACTTCGTGTGCATGTTCAAGGAACAAGGATTCATTGTCTCCCGAATTTTCCGCATGATTTTACAGTGCAAACTTAAATAGCTTTGACGTTAACTTGGCAATAATGAAACATCTTTCATTTTTGCATGTAGTACATACGTTTTTGAAATTGTAATTACCAGTTATATTATCTACATTACATACAAAAATTCATTCATTTAACAATTAGTGCAGAACATATACGGGCTTTACTATTTTCATAATTTACAGTCAATATTTATTATTTACAAATTTGAAAGTTGCAAATTAAAAAAAATCACGGAAGGAAGGACAAGTGTTTTTAAAATTTATTACTTCTTAATATTGATGACCTAATATTGATGACCTGGTACGAGCTATGTATAACAAGGAATTGTTGAACGATTTGAAGGACGAGTTCTTAATAATAATAAGAGTCAAGTAAACAACAAAATATTGCAAAATAAAGACCGTAATTGTTATGTTATAAAATCAACTCGTTACGAAAAATAAGTACCAGGTGCTGGTCAATTTTATAACAAGATATTTTACAAATAATGGAGAGGAATGGAAAAATGATTAAATTTATAGTTTGTAATTTTTGAAGTCAGTTTCTTGCTTTTTTTTCAACATACATTACTTTGTGTTGAAAAAAATTAATAATAATGATACAATTAACGAAAATTGAGAGGAATACTATATTTTTAAGACATTCGTGAATTATTGAAATAAGTTTGGTTTGTTTAAATAATTGTAGTCTCTTGTGCAGCTATGACAGTTGTTATTCCTTATTTCATGCTTTTAAGTTTTATTATTCAACAACTTCAGTTTCAAACCGAAAAATCACGAAAAAATTGTTATTCTTCATCGTATGAAAATTCATCTTTTGCACCAAAAAGTTTTGTTACGCATGAGGGCACCCTGAATCATACAATTGCATTACAAAAATTTACTGTAGACATATTTATCAAAAATACGGAACGGAAATTGAAATTCCTCATTTTTTACTGTAGATAACATTTTATATCAAGATCATAATTGTGGAAATTCAATTATATTCTATGAGGTATTTCAATTTGATGGGGGGGTGGGAATCAAAGATGTCTGCAAGCTGAGGGATAAATAATAATACCAATTGCACTTGGATAAAGCTTTATTTTCTAATAACTTTTCAATTACATTATCAAGTCCAGGAATGGTGTGTCATCCTTTTATTATATAATGAAATGGCTGAAAATAATATCCAAAAAATTGTCATCCAAACAATAAATGTTTGGATGAAAATGTTTGGACAACTGAAAAATCCTAGAGAATAAAATTTGTGAAATGTCCGACAGTTTATAATATTGCCAAATTTGAAAATTCCCGATATGAAATGGCCGAATTATAACATATTTGAACTGGAAATTTCTTCAATTGTAAAACAACCGAAACAATGGGAAGAATTGTTTTTCAATAAATATTATTTATTTATTAGAAACACAATCATCAAGCCTATTGATAGAAACAAAAATATTTTTCCTGATGAAAGATTCTAAAGTGATTGTTCAAGTTCAAAATAAGAATTATTAAAAAAATATTTCTTTCCATGAAAATTTCCGGACTAATGTGATAAATTTCCAATGTCGAAAATTCCCAAATAATGTAAAATGCAAATCAAAACTTCACGAAGAGTTTATGATATTACCGAAATGGAAAATTCCCGACAGTTTATAATATTACAGAGTTTCCAAATTCCCCTCAACAAATTCTGGAATTATAAAACTTCGGAAAGAAGAAAAAAATTGTTTTTCAATCAACATTATTTATTTATTAAAAATACAATCATAAAATATTTTTAAAGAAACAATTTTCTTTTCCATTTTTTTCTCTTCTTCACAGTTTCTTAAATTATTGTTTGATTTCAAAATAAGAATTATTGAAGAAATAAATTTTCGGATAAAAATTGTTGGACGACCGGAAAATCAGAAAATAAAATTCCGGAATGATAGAATTTCCAAAGAATGAAATTCCCGAATAGTTTCTGGGATTACCGAAATGGAAAATTCCCGACAGTTTATAATATTGCCGAGTTTTAAAATTCCCGACACAAAATTTCCGAATGAAAGATATCAGAACTGGGACATTTTTGAATTAAAAAACTCCTGCAACAATAAAAACATTGTTTCCTAATAAATATTACTAACTTCTCAAAAATACAAAAATCGAATATTTTTATTTAAAAAAATTTATTTTCCTTCTTCACAATTTCTACAATTATTAGTGGAATGTGAAATTACATTACTTCATGACAATTTTTATCCAGAAATATATTTCTTTCAATGATTGTTATTTCGAAGTTAAATAATAATTGTAGAAAGCTCAAACATTGTGTAGAATTTTTTTCGATAACAATATTTGATTATCATATCTCTTTGAATTCGTGAATTTTCTTGTTCGGATATTGTCTAATTTTGCAATTTTCTGTCCGGAATTTTTACATTCTGTAATAATAGTCGGGAATATTATCCATTTCTGTATTATCGTAAACTTTTTGGAAATTTTTTAATCGGGAATTTCACAAATGGGGTTTTTCATTATTCATCAAATATTTTCTTTCATAGAAATATTTGATTATTGTATTCCTACTAAAAAATAAATAATCTTCATTTGAAAAAAGTGATTCTTTACATTCGTGAATTTTGTAATTGAGATATTTTATAATTCTGCCACAAGTTTCGAATTAGGTTATATTATTAAGTGTCGGGAATTTTCAAATACAGTCATATGATTAACGGTTCGGGAATTTGATTAATCTTGAATTTTGCACCTCGGGAATTGTAAAGTGTCGAAAATTTTATTTTCCTCATTCTTCAGTCCGTCCTAAAAAATCATTTTTGTCCAAGCTGTAAGAAATACATAGATAAGCCAAGGAAGTAATCCTTAAAGATTGTGACAATCGTTGTTGTTGTGTTCAGTTGTTTACTTTCGTTCACGACAAATACGTTTTGATTCGTCCGCGAAAAGTCTACTTATTTTTCAAATAACAATTACGTAAGTAAAAAGTCGTTTTAGATCTTGTGTCCTGATTTATAGCTTTGTACTTATACTTTGCCGTTTTTCCATTGCTGCAAATGATGTAGCATACGACAGCTTTTATTCTATCGACAAAATTGAACTTCATTTTTTTTTCTGTGATGCCGCTAGTAACAAATACAGAGAGTGACATTTTTTTCTTAAGATGTTTCGCAAATATGTAAACAAGTAATAATTATGGTTGAGAAAATGATATATTTTTACAATCGCTAACAGTATGTCGCTTTATATTCTGTATTTCCGCATCCCAGAACGTATGCCGCATGTTGCTCACAATGCAATAATTTGTTTACAAAATTAAAAGGTAAAAATTATTCATTTGGCAAAGTTATTTTTTTAAACGAATACGATGTAAAAAAGAACTAACATATCATAATTCAAAAATGGTTTCAATTGATTATTACTGTTTGCAAGATGTGTGTCTGCATTCTTAGATATTAAGGTTACATTTCATTGCTTCCATGCATTTCCCGCTCCTGGACTACCTTTCTGCTTCCGTACCGTGACAGTAATCATTCTTTTTCCTTCCCGAAGTTTACCCTCCTTCGTCATCCATGCCAGCACTTTTCGGACAGCTGCACTTGGGAACGGCTTCACCCATAACAGAATCCACTTTCTGTGTTCTGCAGAAGTGCAGAATTTACGGCATAGGTTAATAATGTTTCGCCCAATTTGCTTTTCATTTCGATCCAGCAGCTGTGCAAAAACAAAGAATATGCTCATCATATGCTCTGTAACAGGACCTCACTTTTGCAGTTCAATTAAAATTTGTATTTTCCAATATAGAAACAATTATGTTTATTGTGCAGCTGCACAGAAAAAGCTATATCGAGCTGTGTCAAAAACTAAAATTAAAATTGTCCTTCACGCGGAGGACGTTTACGGAAAATTTTACAGAAAATAATAGAAAATGTTTCTGACATATTACAAAAGTTCAACTTTCACAGATTACTACTTTCTTTTATTTTTACTTGACTTATTGTACTCCGTTCAAAGTTTATCACATTGCTCTTGCTTCCTTGAATTTGTAACAGTACAATATAGGGTTTAACGGGCAGGTGCATTTATAATAATCAAATTCTTTTTCATTTATTTTTTACTATTTGCTATTACTAGTTTAAAAGAGTTTTCAACTGTGTTTGAAACTCACCCGAATTTCAGCAGTTCTTCTAGCGAATCTAGTTGTATTAAACTGATCTGTGTCTCTATAACAGAGGCACAGCCATTGTAGCAGTTTCTTGTTTTCCGGTCGGATGAATTCACGAGTCATGACAGCTTCACATCCCTCATTTTCAAGATTTCGATATCCTTCTTTCTTCAATTCCTCGTCTACCTCTTGGAAAAAGGAAAGTCTGGCCAAGAAGGATACCTACAAGAAATAAAGATAGAATTACTTAGAGGATGTGTAGCTCGTTTGTACAACGTTTGTGTATGTCACAATGAATATGCTCCACTTTTTTGCAGAATCGACCAAAAATGTATTTCCAATAACTCCTTGCTGTCATTTCTTTCAAATTACCAGCAATTGGTAATTATTTTAACAATATTTATAACAAAATTCACAGCTTTAATATTACCCAATTTTTTTCTTTCAACCTACTACAAATGTATCATTAGTCAAACTGCATTCCTACATAAATATCGTTTGAATCATGAACATATCTTGTCAATTGAACAAACAACGCAACAGGGAGTCATTGGTAAGACATTCCAAGCTTACTCCACGACAAAAATAAGCCTATTCCTTTACCAGTGACGCAAATCTACATTTGTTTATAGAAATTGTTTCAATAATTCACTTTTCTCATTCGCTGGCAATGTGTCATAGCAAACAGTCATTGGAAATACATTTCTAGTTGATTTTGCAAAGAAAACGGAGCCAATTCTTCGAAAAATGTTCAAAATTTTCATGTATTTATGAAAATTGTTGAAAAAATTTATATTTTTTTACAAATTCGAACAAAATTATAGCTGGCATTCACTGAACTATACATTTTTAGTGAATTCCGCCAAACATTGTACCTAGTCGTGGAATCATGTTAAAAATCTGAAATTGTTTACAAATATTGTTAGAATAATGAACACTTGTTGTTCAGTTGCAAAAAAATAACAGGAAGGTGTAATTGTCAATACATTTTTGGTCGATTCTGCAAGAAAAATTGGGCCTATTCATTTTCACATACGAAAACTGTGTCTTTCTTTATGAAAATGGTTTCAATAATGCTTCAAAGCAGCAAATGGCTTTTGTTCATTAATTTGTGCGAAAAATTGAAAACAATTTTTTGCACTCTAAAGTACTGATAGATATTGCTAGATAGTAATCAAATTGACTGAAGCTCTTATTTACTCTGTTCACAAATTTCACAAAAAAGTTACTTCTGTAAAAAGTTTTGATGAAAATATTGTTTATTTTGTTTTTAAATACAAAATTTTGGTTTAGCCAAATTGAAATTCTCGCACTGACCCGATATACCATAAAGCATTACAGTCCTTAAAAAAAAAAATCAAAATCAATTTAAGATTGTGTTGTTGACAGACTTTTGGCCACAACAAGTGCTTTTGGCTACACTGTGCTACGCGCCAAGCACTGCCTCTTCAGTGAAGTGGCTTACACTTTTTAGACATATCGTCTATTTTTATTGAAAATAATTTATTATTGTATTATATAATCAGTCATTAATTATTATCCATGAAGTACTTACTCGAAAATACTCGTAGGAGTAGCACGTTCCATGTTCCGGATCCAGTTCAAGATTCGTGATCAAACGTGTGTCGGTTACCGGCTTTTTTTCACTCTCCTGGCATTTCCAATATGCTGCGTGTTCAGCTTTGTTTCCGGGCTTGGTTCCAAGCCATGCAGTTTTAGCACACGGAGCTCCAGTGACTCTACCAAGTGGGAAAATTCTTCGTCCTCTGCGGCATTCATAAGTGCAAGTTGTACACATTTTCGCCTCATTCTGTGCCGAACAGTCGATTCACTCCTCGGGAACATGGTCAGTCGCTCACGCGACAACTGCTGGATGCGTGCCAGCATGGGCGGTAGATTTCTATAGGCAGGCACGGTACACACCTTGCTCTCAATATTCATCGTGACTGCCTCATCGTCGATAACAGCGTCCCAAAATTTCTGTTGGCAAGAAAACAGGAAACTATCAATTTACAAATTTCTACTACATTTATTTACTATAATGTACTATAATTACTTTTCAAATTATTTCATTCTACTTACTTCCTCTTCACTTTTTCCTTTGTCACTGATGGTTTTGATTCGGAAAATTTCTTTAAACGTGGCGAAAATCGTTTTTTTTATATTCCCCTGTGTTTTCTCCAACGCATTCTGTTTCTTCTTATTCCAGCGACGATTTTGTTCTTCAATTCTCCTCAAGGCTGAATTGTTCTTCTTGGACCCAGGTTGGCCAAGACGAGCCGGCGCTCGAACGGATCTCACCTTCTTGGGAGCCATTGAGGAGTCAAGCTGCCTGTGAATATAATAGGTTCTATTGTTTACTTAAGCACTCCTTATTTTTCATAAAAAGAATGTACAGTACGCTTATCGAGGAAAGAAATCTGACAATTGAAGAAGATGTGAATTCAATGTCTGATTTGCCGTTTACGGCAACTATTTTACAACGCGATCAAGAAGCGAATTTTGAATTTAGCCTCCCCGATTTTGACAGCATTAATTGCTTATCCGAAACGCTGTCGAATCATTTCCGCATTTCCGGGCATTTTAAAATTAATAATCGGCCAGACCGTTTGCAAGAAACAAAGAACAATGCGACCGTCCAGCTAGCGGGATTGTCAAACAGTGCTGTTTGCCAATGGTATTCTTGGCCTTTAGGTTTCCATTATGGTAGCACAATATATGTGTTCATAGGGTTTGCCAAGGCTAGTAAACCTCCTAAGGGCCTACTTCGTAACTTCATGAATGGCGTGGTCCTGCAATGTTTGAAGAGGGCTGAAGAACAGGATGTTGGTAGTCGATCCCACATACAAAATTGCCACGTCACGGATATATACCAAAGCGGTCTGAAATTGCACGTGCCAAGGCACCTGTGGGAACGGTTTGCTACATTACTTGATGTTGAGAAGGAAGTTTTCAAGAAAAATGTTGAACTTCTAGAGCATGTATGCTTCTCCATTCATGAGAATGGTAAAAGATATGATTTAGAAGTCCTGCGTGAGACATTACAACGGGAATTCCTTCCGGGTGCAAAATTTAATACACTCATCATTGATGTAGCAACGGAAATCCGTCCACATCCCGAATTGGCAAAGTTTCCCTATCAAATGTGCGTCAATAATCGCGAGCTCAGGAAGCGAGGCCCTTATTTCAAGTTATACACGAAATGCAATCTCCAAGGAGCTAGTCACTTTGCAGTTCACATTTCGCCAATTTTGGGTGCGTCCAAGAGGGAAGGCTTGGATCATCACTGCGACTTCCATCCTAGTGTGTGCAAGGGCAAGTCGTATAACACAGCATTCAAGACTTTTGCCAAGGAAAAGGGCTCTGCGTGGGCTTCCGAAATCTGTTGCGATTTTGGCTATTCTCATTTGAGCGATACGAATGCATCCTCTCATGGCCAGATTAATCGATCCTTGGATGAAAGTCTTGCAATGCTTGCGGTATCAGCGCAAAATTACGCTAGCATGATGGATAATCATGTGGATGATCTTATGGTACATTCAGGGTTACGAATAGAACTGAGCCATTTCTTCCGCAGCGTAAAGGAGGCCATTGATTTTTTTTCCACAGATGATTTTGCTGCTAATTGGACAGCTAGCATCAAGGATTTTATCTTTGGCCCCCTTGATTCTACTACTCGTCTTTCTATGCTGGTCATGTTTGGCGGTGTAGACGAAACATACAAACAGTTCCTGAAAGAGCGTTTCGTCACACCATTGAAGAGCATCATTGCTGTAATTCAAAATCGTGCAAAGAAACCGTTGCCCTCCAAACAAAAGATTGCGCAAACCTTCTATAATCAGATGCTTGTACGTTATTACGTAAAGTGGAAATATGCGCCAAAGGGTTCGATAATGCCATTCATGAAGGACTGTAGGACAAATGGAGTTAAATCGTTTGAACAAATGTACAAAAAGCTTAAAGTGGAGACTCTTTTGAAAGAGGACTACCGTCACCTGTGTGTGAAATTCCAAAGTTTTTGTTCACTCACGATTGAAGTCCTTCATTTCTTATCTCATGAAACTGAGGATGGAGGCTACATGTTTCTACATTCTCCTCCCCATACCCGATTAGCAAGACTTTTGGTGATTGCCTTTGCCTTGTATGGGTACAGGCGTGCCATTAGTGGAGTAACCTTTCCAAAAAAAGAAGAAGTATTGATAAACATGCTACAGAGACCCGTTCTCGATGGACGAGCTTCCAATGCGAGTTTACGTAAGGGAAAGTTGCATAGCGTTTCCTATGCTAGTCCCGAAATAACCGTACATGAAGTCGTTCGATGCATTGCCTCACCAACCACTGCAGCGGGACAGGTCTTGCGAAATGCTCTTTCTCCGATTTGTCACGTTTACTCAAACGGGCAAGACTTGCCTGCAGAAGTGCTTTGCGAACTCACCTCTGTTATGGAAAAACACTGTCAATTCTTTCCCCATATTTTCTTCGACAAAAAGAGAAAGTTCCAATTTCTGCCAATTTCTGGTCTTTTTCCATATGACGAAAAAGACAAGTTAGAAACAACGGATACGTTTCACCAACGTTCACGATGTTCACGTGGCTTATTTCTCCGACGCTCTCTCCGGGACAGTCGTGAAATCGAAGAGGCAGAGCACGTCGCGGACGTTCCTCCAGAACATGAAGTCGAAGATGGAGAAGATGTTTATAACGGCGCCAGGAGCGACGATAGCGACAGTGAATGTGAAGGTTACTTGAACGATGTCGGCGATGAACAACCTGCAATTCTTGTATCTATCGCAAACGACCAATGCGAACCTGTGCAGTATGAAGCTCCTGCCCACAGTTCTCATGATTCTAGCCCCTCTAGCCCCTATGAAATCAAAGAGGCAGAGTACGTCACGAAGGTTCTTCACGCACATGAAGGCCAAGATATTCGTAACGGCGCTACGAGCGACGGCGGTAATGGTGAGCATGAAGGTGACATGAACAATTTCGGCGATGAATGGCCTGCATTTGTCGTCCCTGCTGCAAACAACCAACGCGATCTTGTGGATTGCGAAGCTTCTGCCCACAGTCCTCGTGATGGTAGCCTTTCTTCTTGGCGTCATCAGCGCACCATCTCGAAAGAGTACGTCGCAGAAGTTCTTACAGCACATGAAGGCCAAGATATTCGTGACCGCGCTACGAGCGACGGCGGTAATGGTGAGCATGAAGGTAACATGAATAATGTCGGCCATGAACGGCTTGCATTTGTCGTCCCTGCTGCAAACGACCAACGCGGTCTTGTGGAGTGCGAAGCTTCTGCCCACAGTCCTCGTGATGGTAGCTTTCTTCCTGGCGTAATCCGCGCACCATTTTCACACAGAAACGTGCCCAAAAAGTGGCTAAATGTCAACAAATGACTGCAACGCGTATGCAGAGAAGTGCTATTATGCAACAACAGCTTCATGCAAAAAGGTTGCAAGAACTCGCCGACAGGTTGACTGTTCCATGCCAAGTTTCTCTAAAAAAGTGCACGGGTTCGCAATTGGTCAGTGATGCTTCTTCAAACAATACGGAATACGCTGACAAAATGAATGCAAACTTTTCTGAATTGACCGTATCTGGAATGTCCGCAACACACGAGGCAGTATCTGCATCTGCTTCTTTGCAAGAGGATGATACGGATTGTGCAATTAATAACGATTTTTCTCGCATCAATCATTCTCCTCTTGCAAACCCGCAGGAAGTGACACCCTCCACTTCCCTCGATCACCTTAGATCAGAGTTGGCGGTATCAAGACGGCCCAAGAAACGCGATCAAACACACATATCCTCCTGCGGAATAAACAGTAAAACACCTTGCGTAGCAAATGACACTGTTTTGTACCCCAGCAATCTACCTTCTTCTTTGTCACTGGAAGAAAGGATGCAATCTCCACCACGTAAAACGACCAAGATTCACGTGTCACAGTCATCAAAAGCTAATAGAGTGAGAAAGAACGGTTTCAGCCCAGATGTGGTGGCAGCACGACGGTCCAAACTGAAGGCACATTCACGAGGCGCGGTTAATGTATGCTCATCGACGGAAGATGACGATGCCACAAATTATATCTTCCCAAATAACCCCTCCTCCTCCTCTTCTGGTGAGGAAAACTGCGTTGAAGAGTCTCAGTCTGAATCCCAGTTTCAGCTTCAGTCCGAGTCTGTGGACTCATTTCAAGTCCTACAAGAAGAAGAGGCAAGTGAAGCTTCAGATAATGATGATTATCCAATCTACACTTTAGAGTGCGACAGAGACTTTAATACAACCATGAGCATATTCAACCGGACGGTACGTGATGAGAACGTTGTCACGGAAGAAACCGGTGAGATCTTTACAGCATTTTATACTCCATACTCCGTGTTGGATGGTTCTTCTCATTAAGGGCACGTAATATCCTCCCCCCCCCCTTCTGCCTTGGCGATCTTTCCTTTCCTTACACCTCATTTCGTGGTCAAGCGTGTTTTTCGAAACAATTTCCCCTATGCTACGCTTTGTTCTGATTGACCTACTGATTCAGCGTCGATAAATAACACAGGCCGACAAAAATTACATCATTTTTGTACCCAAATACCGGACTATGTCACCCCACATGATGTTCGTATTCTAAACCCGAATTCGTTATAAAAATTGTTCTTATACTTCAGGTTTTTGAGATATCCTAACCTGAAAGTGCAAAAATGGATATTTTTAGCAATATTTGAGGCAATATAACACGATCAGCAATTTTCCCCCAAAAAACTGCTAACGCCATCTTCTAGTAATCCATTTTATCTTCCATTTCCATTTTTGATCATCCCGCAGCGATTGTTTTCTCCGAGATATGACACACCAACCATTCAGTTTCTCTTCGCCTTGCATTGTTCCACAATGCATTGTGAAACTGAAATGGTTAATGTGTGATATTTCGGAGAAAAAAAATCCATTTGAAATGTTCAAAAATGAAAATGGAAGCTAAAAAGGAGTACCATATCATGGCGTTAACAGTTTTTGTAAAAAAAATTGCTCATCATGTTATATTGCTTCAAATATGACTACAAATAGTTATTTTTGCACTTTCAGGTTATGATGTATCAGAAACATGATCTAAAGGATAAATTTTGATAACATATTCGGTTTTAGGATACCAAAATCCTTCGGGGTCACCTACTCCGGTGTTTGG
>CAKNXH010015034.1:172-13735 GCA_932178445.1 Andricus quercusramuli
GTTTAGCGGGATTCATGCGCAAAAGAATACATGGGCTAAAAATAAGGCTAGAGGAAGCGCCTTAAGGGGTAACACCACTCTAGGATTTTCAAAAAATCGATTATTTTTTTCTTGGCTTAAAATGTACTTTAGGGGCTCAAAAACAAAGTGCAGTTGGCCTCATTTGCAAAAAAAAAGTTAACAGGTCGAAATCTTGATTTCCCCGAGGCGCCTCCTCGAAGCGTGTACTGAGCAAAAATTTTTATGGATTTGAAGAGCACCTGTTTTAGGTTCAACGGGGGTACTTTCCCGGTGGCGGATTGCTCGTTTCCAGGCGCAAAAATGAAGCATATTTTCGATTAATTGAAAATATAAAAAAAACAAGACCATTTTTCAAAAAAAAAATTTTCTTTTTGTGCATTATGCTCTTGAGATTATGTGGTTAAAATATTACATCGAACAATTCATCTGTTTAGCGGGATTCATGCGCAAAAGAATACATGGGCTAAAAATAAGGCTTGAGGAAGCGCCTTAAAGCCAAGTCCCCCGTAGACACTTCAACATTTTTAAGTTTCGGTTTATATTGGAGAATTTGAGAAAATATTCAAATATATAGACTATATTTTTTTCTCAGTAGATAATACTTATCAAGTCACTAAATAAAAGTAGAATGTATTTAAAAATTGACTTATAAAGATGCGGGTGATAAAAAAACATCGGACCCCTGGCGGACCGGCCGAACGCAAACATTACGCTACAGCGTAATGGTAAAGTAATGGTAAAGTAATAGTAAAGTAATATGGCATTATAATTAATAAAAGAAACAAGATCAATATGTAAACTGTTGCAATTATCATAAAACGTTGAAATTCACGTTGAATGGTCATGCCGTAATTGCAACAAGTTGCTTTTGCAGCGTTAAAAAATAAAAAAACAAAGTGACCGTCATTGAAGTCGGGACCCTGCATATTGGCAACCCGCTAACGCGGCTTCAAGTGGGTTTCCATTCTGCAGGGGCCCGGCTTGAATGACGGCCACTTTGTTTTTTTATTTGTTAACGATGAGAAAGCAACTTGTTGCAATTATGGCATGACCATTTAACGTAAATTTCAACTTTTTATTATAATTACGACAGTTTACATATTAATTTTGTTTCTTTCATTAATTATAATGCCATATTACTTTACCATTACGCTGTAGCGTAATGTTTGCGTTCGGCCGGTCCGCCAGGGATCTAACTCTCCATCTATTTTTCCGTCGTTAGTGAATAGACTAACTAGATATACGTACTTGTCAACTTGTTCTAATCTAATCATTTAGGACAATGTTGCATATTGTTTTCTCACTTTTACCCTCAAACACCATGATTTTCGTTTTATTCACGTTAATTTTAAGGCCCATGTTCTTCATGCTTGTATTAAGTTTATTCCGGCCGAACGAAAACATTACTAATGTTTGCGTTCGGCTGGCCCGCCAGGGATGGCACTGTACAACTGACTTCGAACTTCGAGGCGGGATCCCCGAAGACTAATGTTTGAAAACAAGGTTGAACTTAGAACGAAAAAATATGAATTTTCTATCTAAATAATTTAATTTCTCATAAAAGAGAAAGTATTTTTAACAACCCTGGCGGACCAAACGAACGGAGCGGATACGCTACAGCGTATCCTTATATAAGGATACGCTGTTGTAGCAGTTCATAGGCTTTATCCGTCGCCGATGCGTGTGAAGTCGCCTTCAGCCCACGTTATCGATAAGTATTATATTTTTTTAAAGTTTTTAATGTTGCAAGAAAAACTATTTCGATTACTCCGTGACCTTTTAACGCAAAATTTCACGTAGAAACCGAATTTTAACAAGTTAAATGTTCATCTTCCTTTTTTAATGAGTTTTTCTTGCATGATACGGAGAGGATACGATGTGGATACTATAAGAATACGCTGTAGCGTATCCGCTCCGTTCGTTCGGTCCGCCAGGGAAAATAAGTGATTTTTCAACTTGAAAAGATCAATTTTCTAGTATATATATTATATGTCGAAGGCATTTTTGTTTTAGTTGGTTTTTTATTTTTGAATAGTCTGCACGGGGCTGTCTTGGTATATATTATCAGTCACGGAATCATTTTCATAATGCAATCAAGTGACCTGATAACAGCAGTGTGCCTAATTAGACATATTGGGCAAAGCCTGGTTTTTACCCCATCATTCACGGACTGGATTGCAGCCAAGTGTATGATGGGGGGATCTACAGCTTAAGGTAAAATTTGACCCACCAGAACCTTGGTAGATGTACATAGAAAAATTTCCAGAGGTACCAGCTCAGGGATCGAACCCCGGGCCTCTAACGTGATGTCCGAGCGCCTAACCAACTGAGCCTTGAGGACACTAATTTAAATATTTTCTCTCCGGTTCCGGTTTTGTATTACAATTCTAACCATGAATTAAATCTGTTTTCTTGTTAGTATGGTAGGATGTACTTATAAATATATTTCGAAATAAAATATGGTTTATTAGTGTCAAGGGATTTGGATTCACACAGCTAATAAATAATGCTAACTGAACCAATAATCGATCGTCAAGCAGCTGATGAATCATGCTAATCGACCGATCATCCTTAAGGACACTAATTTAAATATTTTATTTTCCGGTTCCGGTTTTGTATTACAATTATAACCATGAATTGAATCTTTTTTCTTGTCACTATGATAGGATCTACTCATAAATATATTTCGAAATAAAATATGGTTTATTAGTCTCAAGGGATTTGGATATACGCACCCAGATAACAAACGTGCCTGGACCATAACCTGCCCGATGAGCGTCGACCGTGTGCCTGCTATAAAGCATCGCATGGTCGGTAAATGTGCAGCAGACCGACGTGCGTGCACAACGGCTTGAATATGGCTGACAAGTGGCCGGTATGTTAGATGGCGTACTGTCAGAAGAGATTCAGCTACTCAGGTGCCTCACAGCAGCCCTGTCAATGAGACCGCGTACCGGCACATACACCAGCCACAGGCGGACATTTTGTTATCTGGGCAGCTAACAAATCATGATAACTGAACCAATGATCGATCGTCCAGCAGCTTATGAATCATGCTAATTGACTGGTCATCATTGAGGACTCTAATTCAAATATTTGATTTTCCGGTTTCGGTTTTGTATTAAAATTATAACCATGAAATGAATCTGTTTTCTTGTTACTATGGTAGGATGTACTTTAAAATAAAACTTGTCAGTTGGCCATAGCGGGAAAAGGGGTTTCAGAATACATAACCATTGTGAGTTATTCTCTGAAACCAAAACCTGATTTATTTTGTGTCACCTTGGCCTCTCAAACGTTAGAAAATTTGCTCACCCCACTGAGCATTAGGAAGTAGCATCTCTCGGACGAGAGTAAATGGATAAGTCCCCAAAAAAATAAACTCCGTTCCACAATTATACATTTCAGGAAATTTTAATAGAAATTACCTAGCGGGATAACTTTCTTTTCAATTGAGCAGAAGTCTTAAGCGAATATAAGAATTATATTGTATTTTATGTTGTACATACGTTTTTAATAGATTTTGCATGCAGATTTCACATCTGGCCTATAAATTAATGCGGATCTTCAGGATTTTGAGAAAAAGGCGATTGAATCTGCTATTTCAATCCTTGAAGGAATGTATTATTTCTATCAAAGGAAATTTTATCATTCGGAGTACTCAAAGGTTTTGGGGCTCGCTGATTTCAAATCTGAAGGAAAAATGTCAATTTTCAAAATGGCAAATCCAGTGTGCCGGATCATAATTGAAAAAGTAAAACCAATTAAAATGGAAATTGCTACACACAGTTTTTTCTAGTACACTCGAACCTGGAATGAAGAACGGTTTCGGACGTGGCTTGCAGTGGCCTTGATCTTAAGGCCGGGGAATCCAAACCTGAACAGTTGGGCCGTATGAACCATTTCCAATTGGAATACATAAAATTACGGATCAGAAGTGCGTGAGTAACCGCACACTGCCCCCTTTGTCGCTACGCTGCTATTCGTCACGCATGACTGAACACCGCCTTGTTTCGTTTCGGCGGTCCCCACAATAACAAAATGCCGAGGACATCAATTCCAGGAATATTGTAACCAGTTCAGCAATTTTCAGTAAAAATGGTTTTATTTTTCAAATTATGATCCGTCATGTTGGATTCGCCTATTTAATTTTGACATTTTGATTTCGGATTTAAAATTAGCAATCCGAGGTACCTATGTGTAGCAATTTTTAGTCAAATTTAGTCAAATGCATCCTTTTAAGGGTTAAAATAGCAACTTCCATAGTCTCTTTCTCATAATCTTCAAACTCTTCATAAATTTACAGGCCGGGTTTGAAATCAGCCTGCAAAAATCTGATAGAAAACATATGTAAAACATGACATATAATATCTATATGTTCGTGGTATTCGATAAACGAGTTTTTACAAAAATTTCTAACTTCAACATAGATTTTCCAGTTCTATATTTTTCCTAACACTTTGTCTATATTTTTGCGATATTCGATAAGGATTTCTCTTTAATTTAAAACAAATTTATTTTTCTAGGTCACTCCTATTAAAAGTTCTACGATTTTAAGACAAAATTAAACAAAAACTCTACGTTGGGCCGCCAAGGTGCGCCACGGACTTCTGAATCTCCAATGTTTTCATAAACGGATTGTTCTGGGTATGGCAAAAAGCTGCTCGAAAGAAGAAATGGACGAAAACTCACAGAAATGTGAAAGATCAGTCTTTGTCGAGAGAGCAAACTTTTAATTTACTGAGATCGTCAGGACTTAATTCAGATACGAAGGGTTTTATTTTCGCATATGTCAGGACGGTGTCATTTCCACCTTATTATACCGCGACCGCATTTTACGTCAAGCAGTCCCTGGCGGACCGAACGAACGGAGCGGATACGCTACAGCGTATCCTTATAGTATCCACATCGTATCCTCTCCGTATCATACAAGAAAAACTCATTAAAAAAGTAAGATGAACATTTCACTGATTGAAATTCGGATTCTATGTGAAATTTTGCGTTAAAAGGTCACGGAGTACTCGCAATAGTTTTTCTTGCAACATTAAAAACTTTAAAAAAATATAACACTTATCGATAACGTGGGCTGAATAAGGCGACTTCAAACGCATCATCGACGGATAAAGCCTATGAACTGCTACTGAATGACGATGCGTTTGAAGTCGCCTTCAGCGCACGTCATCGATAATTATTATATTTATTAAAAGTTTTTAATGTTGCAAGAAAAACTATTGCGATTAATCTGTGACCTTTTAGCTCAAAATTTCACGTAGAATCCGAATTTCAACAAGTGAAATGTTAATCTTTCTTTTTTAATGAGTTTTTTTTTGCATGATACGGAGAGGATACGATGTGGATACTATAAGGATACGCTGTAGCGTATCCGCTCCGTTTGTTCAGTCCGCCAGGGGTTCCCAGCGATAGATGCAGAGTGTATCATGCATACGCTGAGTATCCAGAACACATACTATCCGGGTGTTCCACGCACGCGGGAACGACGTATCTCTACAGACATAATATGGCCCTGAGAGTGCTTTATTAGCATCTTTGTTGCTCTTACGACGTTGACCGCGACCCTGCCCTGCCGAACGCTCCAAGGGAGATAAAATCAATTGTTTAAAACGAGAAGTGCCACATTTTCGGGAACAAAGATTTTCGGACAGAGGTCCGTTCACTCAGCGCCGCCACAAAGGCAAAATGAAAAACGGAAAACGCCATATTTTTTTGCTTTCTTTTGCAAATTTTGTGCTCGTACTAAAAATTTTTTGCTCTTCAAACTTCCGAGATAAGGGCGGTGGCGCTAGCAAGACGTCCACTCAGCCCCGCCACCTATGAAAACTGACTGAAAATTATTATAATGAAATAAACGATTAGGGTAGATTTTTTTGATTTTTTCTTTGCTCTCCGTAAACATATAATACGTGTTTCAAAAAACTACCCCTAAGTCATACATACCTACCCCTCGTCACCCAAAATGTTCTCAAGGTGTAGAAACAATCTTAAACAACGTAAATATGATTCAGAACTCTAAATTAATTATTGAACACTTGAAAATTTACCCCTTTTATAATTTCTCCTAAAAACTACACTAACGTCGGAAATTGTGCGCATGATTCTTGTGAGCGCTATTAAAAATCCCAACAAATATTTTTTTGACTTAAAAAGTCTTCATGGGTGCCCGAGATATGATTAAAAATGTTCAATCGTATCTGAGTTCAATTTTAATCGACGATCACGGTTCTCGGCCGGTCTGCTGCTCGTCTCGTTCGTTGAGGCAGGGCAGAATAGACCACGCACAGAGGTGGCGCCTAAGTGGATCCCTCTTATACTTTTGGTTCCCTTCATTAGTAATTTTTATTTCAAATTATGGCGAATGAAAAAAATATTTGTTGTTATTTGTGATTGTTAACAATTATTTGAATCTAATATCATCTCCATGTTAAAGAATAGGACAATGTCCACTGAGGCGCCTCCTTTGTGCGTGGCCTATACGGTCCTGCCTCAACGAAGGAGGCGAGTAGCAGATCAGCCGAGAACCGTGATCGTCGATTAAAATTGAGCTCAGATACGATTGAACATTTTTAATTATATCTCGGGCACCCATAAAGATTTTTTAAGTTTTCTTGGCTTAAATTAAAGATAAGATTTTAGGCTCGACGTCGTCTAATTTTCAAGTTCTTGAAAAAATTTCCCTGGTCATGCTAAAAGTTGAAGATGAGGTAGAGAAGTTGAGAAAATCTTGAATTTTTTTTTTTTAACTTCTGACGTGCTGTATTATTTTCAAAAGGTCAACACAATATTTGTTGGATACCACTAAACGCAGAATTTCATGATCTTTCCAACCGGTTTTAAAAAAATTCCCTATGTCTTTTTTTCGCCGAAATATCGTGATTCCAAGTCAGCAGTGATTTTTAATAGCGCTCACAAGAGTCGTGCGCACGATTTCCGACGGTAATGTACCCTACCACGTAAATTTATGTAGCAGAACTCACATATACTTATAAAACGCGTAAAAAAAATAATATTCATAAGACACAGTTGGCGGGAATATTTTTCTCCTTTTTTACTCTTCAATGACATATAATATGTGTCCCAAAAAACAACCCCTAATTCATACATACCTACCCCTCGTGACCAAAAATGTTCTAAAAGTGTTAAAACCATCTTCAACAACGTAAAGATGATTCAGAACTCTGAATTAATTATTTAAACCTTGAAAATTCACCCCTTTTATAATTTCTACCAAAAACTACCCTTGCACGTAAAAATTAGCGGAACTTACATATGCTTATATAAAACGCGTCGAAAATAATAATATTCAGAAACACAGTTAGCTGGCATTTTTTGCTCTTTTTTGGCTCTCCGATGACATATAGTACGTGTCCCAAGAAACTACCCCTATGTCATACATACCTACCCCTCATGACAAAAAATGTTCTAAAAGTGTAAAAACAATCTTAAACAACATAACGATGATTCAGAACTCTAAATTAATTATATAACACTCAACAATTTACCCCTTTTATAATTTCTCCCAAAAACTACCCTTCCACGTAAATTTATGTAGCGGAACTTACATATACTTATAAAACGCGTAAAAAAAATAATATTCAGAAAACACTGTTTGGGGAGACTCTTGCTCTTTTTTTCTCTGCGATGGCCAATATAAAATGTCATAAAAAACTACCCCCGAGTGAAACGTATCAACATCTCGTAACTAAAAATTTCCTAAAAAAAAATTGATTAGCATTTCGAACTCGAAAGTTCATTGCCTCACTATCCGATTCGGGTAGTGTTTCTAGGTGGATAAATACTACCAGTGTGGGTCCACCACACCCACGACGGGTCAACAACACGCAGTATTCCCCGAACGGTCACCCATCCAAGTACTAACCGCGCCCAACATTGCTTAACTTCAGTGATATAACGGGAACTGGTGTTTTCAGCGTGGTATCGCCGTTGACTAAAAATTTCCTAAAATTATAAAAACAAGTTCAAACAATATAAAGATGATTCAAACTTTTAAATTGACTAATTCCGTGTTGGAAATTTATGTATTCTATAATTTAGCTCCTAAGTATTAATTAATGTATGAGTCGAATTTAATTAAATTAAAAAATAACTGTACAATCTACTGAAGTTTAACTGCCTTAGACAATACTTTTCATCACCAACGTGTACATCATTACAGACAAAAAAATTTTATATACTATATTTAGCTGCAAATATTTATTCAAATGATAAAACTATCGTTAATTATTATTTTAAAGTTGAAACGGAATTTAAACTTCGAGAGTTTCAGATTACTCAGCTAGTCGAATAATAGATTCCCGATTTTTTGCTGCAAGTAATTAAAGTACTAGTTAAATTCCAAGGTCCAGATTATTCTGCTACGCGATTTTTTTGCTCCTTGAAATATAAGTACTAGGTTTCTTTTTCTATTCGCGTTCGAAGTTCAAAAATTATTCTGCTACACGAATAATAGATTACAGTTTTTTTCCTCCTCGAAACTAAGGTATCGTATTTTTATGCTACTCGAAATTCAATTACTGAGTTCTCTGCTACTCTAGTTCGAAGTTCTAGATATACGAATAATAGATCACTGATTTTTTCGCTCCTCGAAAATAAAGTGTCGGATTTTTTCGCTTCTTGATTTCCAAGTTCTAGATTATTTTTCTACCCGATTATTAGATTCCCGATTTTTCTGCTCCTCAGAAATAAAGAACTAGACTTTTTTTCTACATGAATTTCAAGTTCTACATTATTCTGCTACTTGAATAATACATTCCCGATTTTTTTGCTCCTCGAAATTAAGGTACTGGATTTTTGTACTAGAATATGAATTCATAGATTAGTCTGCCAGACAAATAAAAGATGCCCGATTTTTTGGCTCCTTGAAATTGAAGTACTAGATTTTTTTGCTATTTGAATTCGAAGTTCTAGATTATTCTGCTACACGAATGATGGGTTGCTGATTTTTTGTTCCTCGAAAATAAAGAATCCGATGTTTTAGCTACTCGAATAATAGATTCCCGACTTTGTTGCTTCTCAAAGTTGAAGTACTGAATTTTTTGCTACTTGAATTCGAATTTATGGATTATTCTGCCACATGAGTAATAGTTTCCCGATTTTTTATCTTCACGAAATTGAAGTACCGGATTTTTTTGATACTCCATTATTAGATTCCTAATGTTTCCAAAGGATTTTAATGTTTCCGAAGGATTTTTCAAACATCGCGCTATGTCCCGAGCTCTATACGGATCTATATGGATGCTACCAGTAAGTAATCTATGTAGAATTCCAAACAGAAATTCCACTAGTTTCTATACGGTGATTTCTTACAGGATTTTTCAGACATCTCGCCATTTCCAGACCTCTATAAGGATATATATGGATGTTACCAATATATAATCTAGATGGAATTCCAAACAGAAATTCTACTAGGTGCTATACGTATATTTTGAACAGGATTTTTCAAACATCGCGCTATGTCCCGACCTCTATAATGCTCTATATGGATGTTACGAATATGCCCAGATAACAAAATGTCCGCCTGTGGCTGGTGTATGTGCTGGTACGCGGTCCGATTGACAGGACTGCTGTGAGGCACCTGAGTATCTGAATGTGTCCGCTATTGCTGGCTATTACGCTCGTCTGACAGTCGGGCATCTAACATGCCGGCCACTTGTCAGCCATATTCAAGCCGTTATGCACGCACGTCGGTCTCCTGCACATTTACCGACCATGCGATTCTTTATAGCAGGCACACGGTCGACGATCATCGGGCAGATTATGGTCCAGGCACGTTTGTTATCTGGGTGTGATCTGTATGGAATTTCAAACAGAAATTCTACTAGGTTAATAGGTTATACGTATATTTCGAACAGGATTTTTCAAGCATGGCGCTATGTCCCGACCTCCATACTTTTCTATATGGATAATACGAGTATGTAACCTAGATGGAATTTCAAATAGAAATTCTACCATTCTCTACATGGAGATTTCTTACAGGAGTTTTTTAGACATCTCGCTATGTACCGACCTCTGGACGGATCTATGTGGATTTTACCAAAATGTAATTCATATGGAATTCCAAACAGAAATTGTACTAGGTTCTATACGAGTATACTCTGTTCGCCGAGAGAACGAATGTGGTCGCGCAAGTTTTTATGAAAAAAGGCGTCGATAAATTGTTTTTCGTTCGGTCGATAGCCAATCGCTGTTAAAGGAGGACACCATTTTTTTCAAATAGACTGACCCAAGTGTTTTCCTGAATTTTTTATAGCATCACTGAGGGCCAGATGAGCAGACCGAACGTGACAGTCACAATAGGCCATGAATATTAAGGGACTTGCCAGGCAAATACTTACGCCTACAATTCCCCTTCTTCGACAAGTAGCGCGCAGAGAACGAAATTTCGTCGTTTCAGGAATTCGTTCTCTCGGCGAACAGAGTATAGATAACTTGAGCCATAGGGCGGCCTGTGATTGGTCGAGAGACGTGGCCTAAAAGGAGGGGTGGAGGTAGGAAAGGTGTTGTGGCCTCTCATGATTGGCCGACGGGCGTGGCCTAATTACAAAATGGCGCCCATAAGAGGGCGTGGCCTAATTACATAATGGCGTTAATTAGGGGTGTGGCCTAATTACAAAATGGCGCTAATTGGGGTGTGACCTAATTACAAAATGGCGGTTATACTAATTAATCGAATGAGTTATTCTGAGTTGGAAAAGGGGAGGGGTCACACATGATTCCATCGACTAGATGATTCTCATTTGGAAAAAAGGGAGGGGGCCCCACCCCCTCCCATCGAATGAACGTGTCGAAGTTGGAAAATGGGAGGCGGCCCACCCCCTCCCTGTGCGAACCTGCGATGATTCATGGATGTACATGTTGCGTCTCGAAAAGGGGAGGGGGCCCCACCCCCTCCCTGTTAGTCCAAGAGTAAAGGACGAGATGGAAAATGAGAGAATTAATTATCCTTATTTTCTATCTATCTAGGTTGGAAAAGGAATGTTAAACAAAGCTATAATTACTTACAGGTATGTATAATATTTAATTCACTAATTAGCATATGAAATTATCCCAAACTATTTTAAGTGACAGGTAGTAAATATACACAT
Source organism: Andricus quercusramuli (assembly GCA_932178445.1). Classification (NCBI taxonomy): domain Eukaryota; kingdom Metazoa; phylum Arthropoda; class Insecta; order Hymenoptera; family Cynipidae; genus Andricus; species Andricus quercusramuli. Next base: position 11,314 of record CAKNXH010015034.1, read on the forward strand.
TTTTTCTCAATTATAATTCCATATCTGTTTTTATTGAATTTCCAACAAAATACATTTAATTATGTACGTGTAGAAAAAATAAGTTCGACCTCACCAACAATGTATGACATTAAGATGGTTGTCAGTTCCATAAATACGATTACAAAATATAATTCGACGAATTGTTTCTCAAGTTTTGTTTGTACCTGACTTTTGAAGCATGCAGATTTAAACTTAATTATCTGACGGATTAAATCCTCATTCGGTGAGTTTATATTTTCCGAGACTAAATAATTGACAATCGTGTCAACTAAAAAATCTTTACATCCTTCTACGTTTTTCAATAATCGCTAAATTCTTCTGAACCTTTCATCGACACACACAATAACATTTTTCAGTCCTTTGAAACTTGACTTCTGTAGAACTGTTTACGGTGTATATTACAATTTTTCTTCTTCTTCTTGGCCTCCATTTCAACCTGCTGAGTTTCATTGTTGGGCTCGTCGTGGCGTTCTTGGCCGTCCCTCAGAATTATTGCTTTGTTGCCGTGAGCGGTCGTAAACACGAGCGTGTATTTGCCCAATTCAATGGTTTTCAGGTATAAAGGTGAATTCCCGAAACAGAAGTATAACTCTATTATATCCAAGTGTTGTTGGAGATTCGTCCAAGTTGCCGCATCGAAGGTGATTCCGCTACCTGAACTGTTCATAATTTTAATGACTGATTGAAATTTTCCATTCGATTGAACCTCTAGTCCAATTAGAATATTCTTGGAAAATTAATGATTAAGTCCGTAAACAGTTAGCAGAATCATTTTTTGTGTTGTTCTCTTCGTGAAATTTGTAGACATCGTGACCAATCGTTTAAGAGCAGTTTTCGTGAGTATTTGTTTAAGAGGCGATGACTGGATTTAATCCTTTTTATTTTTGGTGTTTCCGGAAAGACCTGCGACGATTGCAACTCTACGGAATCCATGTTAACTTGCGACATAGTGGCTCATTCAGATATAAAAACTAAACTGATTCAAAGAGGTTCCTCACATGGTTCTATATAAGTGAAATATTTGAGCAGTGGGGATAGCATTCTTTGTTGAGAGGGGAGAACCATATGTGGCGAGCGTGGGAATAACCGTTATGTCACACATGTGAAGAAAGAATATAATGCTGTATTTCCTGGAAATTACACAATAGACCGGGTGTCTTATATAAATCACACAAAAGAATCCATATGTCATGGAAATCGGACAAAAAAACATGTTATGTATGTAAATCACACAAAAGAATTCGCATTTTCCAAGAAAATCACACAAAAGAACACGTGTGTACTATAAAGCACACATATTTTTATTTTCCAGGAATTTCACAAAAGATTTTTAACACCTGCAACTCATAAATCTCACATGACAATATGTTATTGTAGGAAGTTAACAAAAGAATATGTGGCTTAAACCTGCACTCATACATCATACATGAGACTTCGTATGTTCTGAAAATTCCAAAATTTTCCAGGAATTTCACAAAAGAATATGTGTCTCACACCTGCATCCATAAATCACACATGACATTTGGTATTTTCCAGGAGCATCACAAAAGAATATGTGGCTCACACATGCATCTATTTTTTCGTGTTTCCGAAATCTTTACCATTGAAAATGATTTTCGTAAAAGATTTGATCCGTGCGTTTATCGAAATTAGTCGTCATTTAATGGACGACGAGTGCATTTTCCACTTACAAAATATTTTATATGTGTAAAATACGGATGCAAAAATCCGTATATCTCGTATGCTAACCTCGTGTAGTGCTTTGAGGTTAGCATATAACATATAGATATATATGCAGCGAAGTGGTCATTTGTCGTATCTCATTTTACAAAATTTGAGTAAGTGGTTTTTACTTCATTTGATGCAAGTGTGTATAATGTGTGTTTATTATAATTTATTTTTAAAATCATAGTGGCTAGATATGCTTCGACGGACGGTATCCTTCAATCCAAAACCCCGACCATGAACAGGAGGAGGAGGAGGAGGAGGAAGTAGAAGAAATAACCTACGAGGAGGATGATTACGACTACGATGAGGAGTATCAGAATAAGGTCGAAAATAATGGAGGATGTAAACCGGTCTCAGAATGTCAATTTCACGAAAGCGTCTGGGATGATGTTCCATCATTTAAATGTTTTGACATCTTTCTGATTTTTTTTTAAATCTTGAAAAAATTTTCAAATATTTTAAAATCTTTAAAACCTTTGAAATCTTTTAAAAAAATATTTATGTCCTTTCAATGTGGAACATTATTTGCCTGAATGAAGTCTTAATGAAAAATCTTAAAAAATCTTTGAAATATTAGAAAAAAAAATCATTCTTGAAAAATTTCAAATTTTTTAAATCTCTGGAATGCCTGCGAAATCTTGAAAACTTTTAGAAATATCAGAAAATCTTTGAA
>CAKNXH010015070.1:220-18655 GCA_932178445.1 Andricus quercusramuli
TTTAAAGTTATCTTTGCCAGTGTCTAAAGTACCTCATCTCGAATGTGCGCATGCGCAGCTTTTTCACCAGTGTCTGAAGTAAGCCATCTTCAAACTGCGCATGCGCGAAATTTTTTCACGCACAGTCTGCTCAAATAAGGTCCTTTAGGCACCATCTACATGCATGCAAACGTCAACTTTAGAGGTGGGTGTTGCAAAAAGTTCGTTTTTATGGAGAATTGATATTTTTCGCTTTAAGGGTAGTCTGCAGGGACTTGTGGCGGTATGTTAGGGGTGTCAAACACATTTGTCCGATACATGAAATTCTTCGCTGGATGATTTTTCTATAAGCCTCTATACTTTTCGTCACCTCCTTCCAAACGCTTAAAACTTATTTCAAAAACTGAAAAAAGTGATTTTCCACATGCATTTTACATGGGAAACTTCAAGTTAAAACCGGCAGCAGTCAAAATCAAGAAAACGAAAAAACAAAAATTGGGCATTTCCTTTTTTCGGATTTGGTACCAAATCGGGGAATTGTTGCCCTCTAGCATGAAAAAAATTTTGCCATGCATTCTTGAGCCACCGTAATGGGGATGCTGAATTAGAATAAAAATGGTTTAAAACAAACAAAAAATATATTCGGTTTCGAGAATTAATGTTAAAGACCGCGATGTTACAGTGGTATGGTAGATTTTATTTTTGTTGGAAATCGGAAAAAATTGAATAGTAGTAGTAATTTAAAAAAAGTATTTTTTATATATAATTCTTCAAAATATTTTCGAATTCTGAAAATTTTCTACAGAACAAAAAAACAGTATTGAAGTATGAAGTAGAGTTAATCGCTATGTTTATTTATAATAATGATCTTATATAATATGATGATAAAAGAGAAAACATTATAGAATAGTTTCCGACAGTTTATTTCATTTTGTAGAATGTCAGTAGAATTTTCAAAACATTGATTTTTTTATTTTTGGCTTAAACGATCCTCTAACATCATAAAAATAAGATTCTATTCGATTTATAGCGAAAAAATTTTTTTCTTACAAATTTTGAACGTATAAAGTGAGACCGCGTATGGCGTGCTTGTACTCTGATTTTTGTTAGTCAAGCCCATTGGGCTTGACTAACCATCAATTGATAAATTTAGAAAGGCATGTAGAGGGCCTCACTTGTCTGCATTCACGAAAATATACTCATAGAGCAACTTCAAATGCCAGTAAAACCGTTGAAAGGACGCCGTTCAGTTGCTTTCTGCTTTTGTATGTAAAACTTTAAGCGCATTTTTCTCAAAACAGCTTTTTTCAAATCGGCCTGACAAATAACTTCAACAATTTTCATTCGATCGACTTCAAATTTTAACCACGTCTTTATAGTTGCATTTCGCAGAGAAGTACATACGGAATTTTCGATAAATTTGAAAATTTTCATTTTATGAGCATTTTTATACGAATTTTTTCACTAAAAATTCGACTGTTAACTTCAAATGCCTGCCATTTCCGGAAAAATCAATATTTTTACATTTCCATATGTACTTCTCTAGGTATTCTTATGCAGCCTGAAGGAAATTCTTTCATTTTCTTCTATGTTAAAAATTGTGGCTGCTAGCTGTCAGGCCGCGGAGCCTCTAAAAAAAAGGCTATGAAAAGCACTTAACAGAAGTCGGCGATTTTACGTTGAAAAAAAAAAAAATATATATATATATATATATATATATATATATATATATATTCTGATTCTTTGATGTTGGAGCTTTATTTACATATGATTAGTTTTGATAACTTAATAACTGTTAAATACTGTTAAATAGTTAGTGACAGTGACTAACTAATTTGCTTTTCAATCAGTTCGTTCTAACTAATTCGAATTTAAAGACAATGCAAATATTCATTCTGGAATGATATCATTGTTCCGGATAATTTATGTCGGTTCTGTCGGCTGTATTTGTAATGTATGACTGTGTGCTGCGTAAGTGTTATCTTCTCTCCTCACCGGACGGATCGAGGTGGTCAGGGGACAGTGTCGAACGTTGCGAAGTTCGAGTCGGTACCTCTTACGCTTCTACTTTTAAATTAATTGCGAAAGTTTTATGTAGTCTGTGCTAGATGGCAAACATCTTTTACTCTTCTTTAATAAATTATGTTTTTTGGTGCTTAAAAACTAATTATGATGACTCAGTGACTTTTTTTAACCATCAAACTTTGAATCCTGCATGTGCATCATCTCCTTTTTTAAGTGCTTTTCTCAACATTAATAGTCCTTCGAGCCGGATGAGGGCTTCAGCTAGTGGATTATCAGTGTTCATTGTAGGATTAAAGTGACTGCGGTGAGGTTCTTTAACGCGAGTGAAAAAGATGTTTCTACAACCGGAATCACCCAAGTTTTTCGGTGATTACATTGCATGGCCTGCATTCCGGGATATGTTTTGTTCGATGGTAAAGGGCGACGCTACTCTGCCGTCAGTCCAGAAACTGCATTACTTGAAGGCAAGTTTGACGGATGAGCCTGCTCAGCTGTTCATCAACATAAGCATCACTGGGGATAACCTGGAGCGAGAATGGACAACACTTGTGGATCGCTACGATAGTGAACGGGCTCTTATCAATGCGTATTTAGGGAAACTTTTCGGGATAGAACATGTCACTAAGGAGCATGTTTCGGGACTTCGTACTCTCTTAAATGACATTTGTGAAGTGATTGGTGGACTTGCCTCCATGAGCAGACCAACGAAATACTGGGATGGTATTCTGGTTTACATGGCAGTGAACCGTTTAGACCGCTCCTCCTGCAAGGCTTGGGAAGAAAAAACGGGATCACTTCCTACTAAACCTTCGTTCGAGACTTCAAGAACCTTTTTGGTTTCACAAGTGAACGCTTTGGAGTCACTTGAGTTTGGGGAAGGTTCCCAATTCAAGCATTCGTTTACCGAAAGTAAATTTAAAATGACAGGTGTCAAATCTGGTAAGAAGGGGTTTCACACACAAGCCCATGGTGTTGCACTAAACGAGGGTGGTTGTCTGCTTTGCCCTGGTAAGCAATTTGTTTTGTTTTGTAGTATTTTTAGATCCAAGACTCCTGACCAGCGACGATAACTAATTCGTATGTGTGGGTTATGTTTTAACTGCTTGGGGAAGCACATGATCCGAGAGTGTGTCTCACCCGAGCGTTGTCAAACTTGCTCCGGTCAACATCATACCATGCTACATCGGTCTTCTAGTAACGCTTCAGGAAGTGAATCTGAGACTACAGCTGTGCCTACCACGTCTAATTTAAATGTAAATAGCACTGCGTTTACACAGGCTATGTCTTCCGTCAGTTTGCATGTCGCTAAAGCTCCTCTATGACTAGATGTGCCCGTGCTTTTAGCCACAGCAATCGTTTCCACTGAAGGATCAGATGGCTATTCATATTCTTCTCGAGCCCTTCTCGATCAGGGCGCTCAAGCGTCCTTCGTATCTCAGTCTCTTGCTAGGAGACTTAAGTTAAAACAACTTTGTGCCATCGTCACGGTGGAGGGCGTCGGCAACCAACGCACAAAAGCCTCTCGAGGTTTGATAAATGTTAGGGTCATGCCATGCGTTAATCCTGAGGCTAGTTTTTACGTACGCTGCATTGTTTTACCGAAGATTACTTCTTATGTACCCCCTCGTGGTATTTTTATGGATCATTGGATCCACATTCAGGAGCTGGAATTGGCGGATCCGCTTGTCAATCGTGGTGGCTCGATTGACATGATTTTCGGTGCAGAGATTTACTCATACGTCATTGAGGAAGGATTCCGAAAGGGTCCTTTGGGTTCTCCCATGGCTCAGCAAACTTCTTTGGGCTGGATCTTGTCCGGGCTTTTTTCTGAGGAACCTGCTTCGTTTACGCATCAAATTGTTGGACTGCAATGTACGGTTGATCACGAATTGTTAAACCTGCTGCGTCGATTTGTTGTACAGGAGGATCTACCGACTGTATCTACTAAGTTCACTCTTGATGAGGAGGAGTGTGAGAAATTTTTTCTCTCCACTTATCAGCGTTCCGAAGAGGGCCGTTATATTGTTCGACTTCCAATCAAGGATCGGTCAATGAATCTGGGAGATTCTCATTCTGCCGCTTATAGAATGTACCTGAGTCTCGAGAGACGTTCTCAACGAGATCCTGTTTTGCATCAATCTTACGCACAGAGCATACAGGAGTATGCGGGTTTAGGTGAGATGGACTTAGTGTCTAATCCTGATGAGTTGCAAGCTACTCAGGGTTATTTTTTACGGCACCACTGCGTCATCAAGGAAACCAGTTCCAGTACAAAATTGAGACCGGTTTTCAATGCTTCTCAGCGAACTGGTTTGGGTATTTCTCTGAATGACCTACTGCATTCGGGCCCCAAACCTCAAACAGAACTTCCAGACGTCATACTTCGTTGGAGATCCTACCCGATTGTCTTCAGAGCGGATATTGCGAAGATGTTCCGACGTATTTGGATCCATCCTGAAGACCGCACCTAGCAGAAGATACCTTGGAGGTCAAATCCTGACGACGAGCTCCAGATATACTGTCTGAACACCGTAACTTTCGGATTTGCTCCATGTCCTTACTTGGCGATCCGTACTTTGCATCAACTGACAGAGGACGAAGGAATCAACTTTCCTTGGCCACGGATATTCTGAAGAGCGAAATTTATGTGGACGATGTACTCTCCGGGCCCTACGACGTCGCTACATCCATAGAGAAACACCGCCAAGTGAATCTGCTGTTCAAGGCGGCTGGTTTCATCTTGAAGAAATGGTTGTCAAACTGTGAGGATGTTCTACAAGGAGTCCCGGAAAATTACAAATAAAAGGCATCGTCTTACGAATTTATTTAAGAACCAACTCACAGGGCTCTCGGAATTCTTTGGCAACCTGTTTCTGACTGTCTTCAGTTTCAGGTTCAACTTCCTGAGGAGGCTGGGACACCATCAAAAAGGAGCGTTTTCTCCGAGATAGCTCGTCTCTTTGATCCGCTTGGATGGCTTGCACCAGTCTCAGTTAGAGCCAAAGCTTTTATGCAGAGTTTGTGGAAACTCAAAATAGATTGGGATGAGTCTTTGCCTACTGATCATATTGCTACGTGCAAGAAGTACAGGAACGAGCTTCCTGAACTGTCACCGCTCAGCATTCCTCGTTGGTTGAGATGTCTCGCTCGTTATAGCCAAGACTAATGTTGCTCGCCTTAAAGGAGTCATCTTTGCCTTGTCTAGAACTTTGTGCAGCTGTTCTGCTTCTTCGGCTGGTAGTTCATGTTCGCTCGGTCTTGAATCTACCCACTACGGTGCCGGGTCATCTATGGTCTGACTCGGCGAATACTCTCGATTGGATCCGAGGCCATCTTCTACGATGGATAACATATATTTCGAATCGGGTCTCAAAAATAAAGACTATCTTGCCTGACGCTATTTGGCATCACGTTCCAGGGACTGACAATCCAGCTGATTGTGCGTCTCGAGGAATTTCTCCTTTACTTTCAGAGAGCCATCCTCTCTGGAGGGCTGGACCACTTTGGTTATCGCTACCAGACACTTCTTGGCCATCTTCTACAAGTTCGGTAGATCCGAGCATCAACAGAGAGGAGAGGATCGTTGTCCATGCTGCAACGGTTGAACTTGATCCACCGTGGTCGCTGCTCGGTCGATACTCGACCTTGTTTAAACTGCTTCGCATTACCGCTCTCTGTCTACGATTCATCGAACGGTTGAAAAGGAAATCCATTGACTTTCCTCCATGCAAACTTAACCCAGACGTTTTGAAACGCGCTCGATGTCATCTGATTGGGTATGAACAACGCCGACACTTCTTTGAAGAACTTAAGTTGCTGCGCAAACAACTCCCAGTTACTATAAAAAGTCCTTTACTTCGTTTGCTGCCGTTTTTGGACTCTGACGCCTTACTGCGACTGGGAGGTCATTTGAAACATGCTGTTTTGGACTTCGACGAGAGATGTCCTTATATTCTACCCAAAGATTCAATCTTCACCACACTCATTGTTCGAAATGGGCATCAAGCCGTGTTACATGAGGGACCACAACCTACGTTGTCTTCTTTGCGGAGACAGTATTGGATCATCACTGGACGTTGTGTCGTGAAGAAGGTTTTGAGTCGTTGCGTTGCTTGCGCTCGACATCGTGCAACTACTTGTACTCAACTTATGGGTCAACTGCCTACTCATAGAGTCACTCGACTGTCTAGACCCTTTGCTATAAGCGGTCTGGATTATGCTAGTCCCATTTGGATGAGAACTACAAAAGGTAGAGGACACAAGTCATACAAGAGCTACATTGTAGTTTTTGTTTGTTCCGCTACGAGGGCAGTCCATTTGGAGGCGTGCTCGGACTACACAGCTGATGGCTTCTTAGTTGCTTACAAACGATTTGCTGCTCGACGTGGGATAAGCACTTTCCTCTACAGCGACTGCGGTACCAATTTTGTGGGGGCCGATGAACAGCTCCGTACTCTTCTTGATGAGGCCTCTGCTGTCTTTGCGATCATCAGCCGTTATCTTGCTGACAACGGAACTACGTGGCGTTTCAAGCCTTCAGCCGCCCCACACTTCGGAGGACTTTGGGAAGTAGCTGTCCGCCCTATGAGACATCATTTCCGTCGAGTAGTGGGAGATACTACTCTGACTTTTGAGGAAATGGCGACTTTCCTCGTACAGGTGGAAGCTTGCCTGAACTCACGTCCACTACAAGCTCAGAGTGATGACCCGATTGATCTGGTGCCTTTGACACCAAGTCATTTCTTGATCGGTTCTCCGATCTTCACAGTTCCAGAACCATCTCTCATAGATCTTAAGCAATATCGACTACAACGCTGACAGCTTACCACACAGATGTATGAAGATGTCTGGACCAGATGGTCCTCTGAATACCTGCAAGAACTGCAAACTCGTCCGAAGTGGCAGAGGCCTATGCCTCCAATCAAGATTGATGACCTCGTGCTCATCTTACACGAAAATTTCCCTCCCACAAAGTGGGCTCTAGATCGCGTCATTGCTACACGTCCGGACGCTGAAGGTCGTGTCAGATCCGTTACATTGCGAACTGCTAATGGTACTTTCGATAGACGCAATGTAAATTTGTGTGTCTTGCCGGTTCACCCTTTGGAGTTGCAACCTACCATGAGAAATTTTTTCTGTGACGGTAGTTAGTGTCATTTTTCGTTTTTTTTTGTTTATTCACCGAAAAGGGGGGGGATGTTCCGGATAACTTATGTCGGTTCTGTCTGTTGTATTTGTATCGTATGACTGTGTGCTGCGTGAGTGTTATCTTCTCTCCTCACTACTGAATGAATTGAGGTGGTCAGTGGTCAGTGTCGAACGTTACGAAGTTCGAGTCGTTACCTCTTACGCTTCTACTTTGGTGCTTAACAACTAATTATGATGACTCAGTGACTTTTTTTCACCATCAAATTTTGAATCCTGCACATTCATCACGTCCTTTTTTAAGTGCTTTTCTCAACAATCATATTATTAGCTTCTTTAATTAATATTATTTTGGGAGCATTAATCTGCTTTAGATTTTGTGGCTGAAGAAAAATAATTGGGACGCCTGTATATTAGCTTATTACCACTTGAAGTGTATTTATTATACTCTGCCTTAAATTATATTCTCTGCCTCTTAAATTACTATAATCATAAAATAAATTTAAATATTTTAATTATTTAATATAAACTATAAATACTCGATTAAATTTAAATTTACAAGATTCTTCTTCACCATTAACAGAATGATCAATTAAATTTCATACTAGGGAAAAACTTACGTAAGTGACTTCGCGATCACGGTCGATTTTCTCATACCTGAAAATGTTAAATTCGACCTAAACGACAATGCCACTTACGTGAGCTTTTCCTTAGTAAGGCAGATATGGCGTATAATATAATCTCAATACACATTTTAGTTTTTAATTATAAAAATAATTATTGAATTATAATCAATTATGAAAATAAACTTAATATTGTAAAAAGTAAAACGAATCTCGCTTAGCGAATAAAACTATTTAAGAGTGGAGATATTACAATCTCTCCCAGTAACAATTTTCTCCTTAGTTCACACTGTACCTCTCACACTCGCAGTTAGCACTTGACGCAATACGTAAAAGGAACTGCTACAATTTCACACTGCGAAATTGGTGATATTTCACCGGTTGTAAATTGTATAACTCACAATTTTTAATTCACAATTGGAAAACGTAACGTCTGCTAGCTCATAATTGGAACCTTACCATGCGGAGCAGTAATTTAAACAGTGCCCACCAGTGCTATTCGACTCTACAATGCAAAACTGTAATAGCTGGTTCTTTGGTTTGCTACAAGTGGCATTTCGACCAGTATACATTCAGATTACTGGTTCACACTGCATTCAATACTGTGAAAACTGCTCATTTCACAGTGGGTAAGCTTTAAACCTTAGCTTTACTGTTCGAGATTGTACATCTTACAGTGTACTTTTTTCCGTGCATGTACGGACAATTTCATGAAGTTCCAAACATTTTTCAAAATTTTGGCCACCATATTGGATCCGGCATCTGGGATTTGTATAACCTAACACGAGATTTGGATTCAGCGACCCCAGAAACCTATGTACAGCCACTCTCACCAATATTTGTTGTAATCTGAGTGAAGCGTCCACACACCTATATTTTTTCAAAATTTACAAGTGAAAAGTCACCATTTTGAAAATGCTACCGTTTTTTATGATGAAAACCAAAAGTACTCTTTCCAAACCACACGATCTTTGTGCACATATTTTCATTTTGAGCTCAGATTCTGAAAGAGCATACTCTAAAATAGTAGGAAACAGGGTTTTATTCCAAAAATACCAAAAGCAAAATGTTAGATCCAATATGACGATCGAGTATGATAAACAAATGTTTTATTTTTTTCTAAAACTGGTTTTAGAGGGTTTGCGAGGTCGCTCATTACGAATCCAAACTCAAAATTTTGAGAATCAAAATGAAGGATTCAATGTGGCGGTCGAGTATGCTAAATAAATTTTCTATTTCTTTCAAAATTGGTATGAGGGGATTTCCGAGGTCGCTTATTACGAATCTCAAGTCAAAATTTCAAAGAACAGAATGGCGGATCCAATATGGCGGTCGAGTATTCTGAATAAATTGTTTATTTCTTGCAAAAGTGGTATGTGGGCATTTTAAAAGTTGCTCATTACGAATCCGATGTAAAAAATGTTGGAAAACATATTATTATTATTATTAATTGAATACATTTTCTAATATTATAGTATTTATAAATAAAAGGAGTGAAACTGAAAAACTTTATCACAAGAAAATTATATTTTGAGCAATATAAAATCTACATAAATGTACATGTCTATACCTCGCCATCTGTTGAATCGTCTGTAAGACAATCGCTTGATTTAACTGGTGAATAGGTGAAGCTTTCCTCATCTATCCCAATACTTAGCGGAATTAACAATTCAACTGCTGGAAATAGATGGATCACACATCAACAATAATTTCTAAGAAATGTCTTCCATATATTCTTCTCGAAAAAAGCAGGCGCGAAATATTCTCTGAACCTCTTGATGAACTTGTTGCACAATGCTTGAGCATCTTCAGACATTTGCTCTATGGCACGGGTTGCAATCAGGAGTTTATTGTTTGTGAAACCACTGATACAACTGGATAAACTTTCGAGCTGTCTGTAAGGCACCAGCCAGGAATTTGTTTTCATCATTTTCATGGACAACCGCAGGATTGCACCGGGAGCGGGTGCTAATCAAAATTGCCCCCACTCCCAGAGAAATCGCTGTAAAATTTCAGCTGTAACCACGTCTCACGACCGTGAGATGGGTGCTTACTGTCTGCGCGAATTTAATACGATGATCTGGCGAAAATCTCGTGCAACCTGCAAATACGGAGCGACCCAACGACGATCGCCTTCTGCGTTTTCCCCGGCAGTGTCTCAGCATTTTCTTGACACGCAGAGATGCTTTTCAGGATATTAACAAGTGAAACCTTGGCACCTCCAAGAGTGCCGATCATCAGGACGATTAGCTTGACAGAATATTCCGAGGATAAACGTCGCAACTCCCTTATAAGGTCTTCATATCTCTCTTTCTTTTCTCTCTCCTTCACTGTGACATTTTTTTCATCTAGTGCAGAAAATTCGATAACGAACATGGTTCATTTCTCGGAGTCAAGAAGAACTATGTTAGGCTTTGAGTGCGCGACAGAAACAATTGTCGAGAAGATGAAGTTCCAGTATATGCGGCACTTCTCATTTTCGACAATTGACTCTATCTCTCTAGGAGCATTTAGCGGAGACGTATTTGGGCTAATACCGTAAGAGTGATAGAGATTGTAATAAAGCACTCTTGGTGCCGAATTGTGCCTTTGGATGCAGGTTGTCCCAATAGGAGTTGGACGAAAATTAGGCGACGGTATGCTAGAGTGAAAATGACACCATATTGACATGCCAAAATGAAGTCCTCCGTGCCCGACTTCAATTCGGTTGATCTAAGGAAAGCAAACGTCAGCTCATACGACATCGACTGATCTTCCACATTTCTGTGGAAGATGCCTTGCATCTTCTTGTCGATAAGCTAATTGCGGCAGCTTTTCTCCTGTGCTTTTTTAATCCGGGCCTTCGGGAGTGAATACTTGAGATGGATCAGATTTGATGCATTTTGCTCACGCCTGATATATTGATGTCAAGGCCAAGTATTTCAGAAGCCTCCTTGGCTGCTTTGTACAGAAATGCTCCTTTACCCACTTCTTCGTGCTTCCTGGCCATTTCAAGAAAAGGGTCTCGTCCATCTGAAACTATGTGTCCTTCACCAAGAATAATCCTGTTGTGAAGACATTCAAGATTCAGCATTCTGCGACCACGTTGACGGCGTGAGATGCAAAGTCACGAAACCGAAGACTTAAGGTGCATGCTCTTGTTCATGTGCATGACCTCGCGTGACCCAATATCAAGAGATCTGAGCTCGTCCTTCGTCCCTTGAACCACTCCAAATGAAGAGAGTACTACCGGAACGTCAAGCATGTTCGTTGCAGATACTTTGTTCCTCGCTTCAAATAAACCTTAACGCATTTTTCAGAAAAAATTCTATTCCAATTTCCTGAGTGTATTCTTTGACAATCACTAGAGCTACGTGTAGTTGCTTTTCATTTTGAGCATAGATCTTAAGATCATCCATGTAAAATAGCTACGTGACTTTACGCTTTCGATATCCAGATTTGCCGCAGAAATACCTTCCTGAATGGCGATGTGCAAGAGATAGTAGCAATAATGTGAGGCAAAAGAGGAGAGGGCTCATGGTTTCGTCCTGAGATATAACTCCCTGAAAGACACCTCTCAATCTCTCTATGCACCTCACAATGTGCAGATGAATCTTTAAGTTTTCCAACAGACAGATGCTAAGTCTACACAGAAAAAATTAGTTGTTGAAATTTTGAATGACTGAGTCAACCAATTTATGATAGGGCCAAAAGTATGTCATGAATTGTAAGTATCGTCGTTAGAAACTTTGATTGATACATATTTAAAAAGAAGAAAGAATTGTAGAAAGTACAAAATAAGTTCAATGAAAATGTGGAGACCAGAGGAATAGAGTTCTTGAAACACTCATACACTAATGTTCCGAAGCCAGTCAATGAAACTTTCGATGACTCCTAACGAGTTTTCAGAAAACAGTGTTGCGAAATTTAAAAAAATTATTTCGCCGTTATATTTATTTCATTGTTATTCACATAGACTTACGGCAGGATACGAACTACCTAACACCTATGTCTATGACGCATCGAACGCAATTTATCCCTAACAACCATACCTCACGGCTAACCTGACACATTGAATATTTTTTCACAAATCCCAGTGAAAAGCCAAATTTAACTCCACGCTCATTTGTTCATTGCTGGCTACCGCGAATCCATTCAGACTTATACATACACCACTTCACCTGAGCATCACTACGTGTTAACACAAGCGTCCAATGTGACTGTACATTGCGCATATATAGATATGTCGAAGACAGTCAACGAATTCTTCGACAACTTACAAATCAGTTATTCGTTTTTTTTCTGCTAGAGAGTTATTGTTGTTCGAATCTTTTCGAATCCGGAGGACTTTTTATAAAAATTGGATGCTTGTCTAAATCTTCGTCAAAATCTGCGGAATAAAAATTCAAGAACTGATGTTCCTAGACTTTGTTCCAATAATTCGTTGACTTTTTTCACTTTTTCAATGAAGTCGGCAATTTTTTAATAAAAATTAGATGAGATCCCAAAAAAACGTGGCCTATCCTAGAATGAGTGACTCGTCAACTAAAGTTTCGACAACTTATTTTTTCCGTGTATAGTGGTGACCGCTGTTCTCCCCTCGCTAACCCTACGTCGGCGTTCGCTTCAATACACTGCATTAGATTCACGCTCAGGTACGCACAATTGCTTATACCGCTCTCCTGATTGGTCTAGGTTAAATATTTAAAAACTCAAAAACAGAAACTTCAACTGATTCTTGGAAAATGAATTTTCAGTTTCAATTTCCATCCATTCCTTATCTCTGAGCCGCACGCTCGTATCGCCTTGCCTTCCTCGCTTCGCCTCGCTCGCATATCCCTACTTTTTCGCATTGCCTCGCTTGCCAACCTCTGTTTTCGCTCTAATACCTACTACTTATCTACTATTTACAATATTTACATGTTACTTATATCTACTTTCTCTCCTATTCACAATCTTTCCTTCTCCACTCCTCTTCTTCCTTCCTTCTCTTCATCTCCATCTTACCCAACACTCCCTTCCCCCATGCTACTGCCCTTTTTCCCCCTTTTCATGCAACAATACCGCCATGCTTATCTCACTTCTTTCCACCTCCACGCACTCCTCCAACCAGTGCTCCACTCTTGCATCCCCCTTTCCACACAGTTCACACATCCTCTTCTCTCGCGAGAGCCAGAACCTATTGAAACCCTCCATGCACCCACACCTCATCCTCGCTATAAGCTCCTGACTTCCTTTCTCTCCTTTCTCACATAAATATTGCGCTATTGCACTTGGCATAATCCACACATAGCTCCCGTTGAATCTTGACTCTCTTATTCTCTCTTCCCCTTCTGTCTTCTCTCTCTCCATGCCGTTTTGCTTAACCACGTCATAAACTTCCTTCTATACTTCTATACAGGTATATATAACCGGATACTTGAGTCTGGGACACACTGTATACCGCACTTCATCGTCTATTTCCTACACAAGAATTATGATTAAAGATTCGTGGGTTCGGGAAGGCACCTCTGTGACTGGTCACGGAAATAATTCCGATTTAACATCTACCCCTTTTCAACTTTCAGAGAGACTGGTAAAGCACCCCTGTGACTGGACACAGAAATAACGTTGGTCGATCCCGTGGATATAGGAATGGGAGAAGACTAACCGCATGCTTTTGTAACTTGGGCGCGGAATTTGCTGCTGAGTGAGGGAGAGAAGTCCATCATCTTGGTCTGAAAAAGCATGGGCAGTAGTTGAGAAAAGAAGAATAGTCTGCTCTTTTTCTCACCATACTGATTTAGCACACCAAGGACTACAGGCCAGCAATCTAGATTTTCAAAGTTTGTATCTCTAATCTCTAGATAGGGGAGAGTGGGGAGTTGTGGGCCACGCTTTGTTTTCAAGACATAACATGTCTGAACATCGATAAATTCTAAATGTATGAACTGGTATTTGTAGTAAACTTGTCAATACATCAACTGGAGACCAAAATTAATGAAATTCGTTAATGCGCGAGAAATATTTAGGATGACGTAAATCTTTTAAAAATCGACATTTGTGATTTTGGTGGGGAGTTGTGGGCCATGACAAAAAATAAAAGAAAATGACATATTCCAGTAGTTTATGCTTATTAAAGTTGCAGTAAATAAAAATTAATGATTTTAGAAAAATTAAAAAAAAATTATTCTGATTCACAATGTATGCAACTGTAATATCCGGTCCTCATGTTGGCACATTTGAAGTGCACAGCACGATCGCACATGTTGCAGTGAACTGTGTTGTTCCGATTTAAAATATTTGGCATTGTGCCCTTGCAGATAATGCAAAAGTCTTTTCTGCCGTACAAACTAAAAAGATACATAAGTGACATTGTCGCTTAGGTCGACTTTTCCATTGCCAAGTTTAAGAGAATAACAAGAGAAAAGAAGTTTCACTTAAAAAATTGAAATACGCATTAAGAACGTTTGGCCCACGACTCCCCACCAATGGTGGACCACAACTCCCCACAGCCGACATTTACGAAATGACCGAATTGCCATACACACAATGAATGTTTTACCGAAATTGTTTGATTGAATTTAAAGCCAATTGCTCAAGGAATATTTTGCAATAAGGTGCATGCCTTTGAAATCTGCTGTAGAACGGGACTTCGGATATCAACCACTTGAGTTGTACAAAAACTTTTATTTTGATTTATTTAATCAACAATGTCAAAATACTAACTACGCGTGTTGAGACTATGAGTCGATTTCACAAAGTTAGCTCACACAAAGAGAGTCTTTTGGCAGTGGTTAAAGCCGTCCAACGACCCACAACATGGCGGAGATTAAGGTGGCCCACGACTCCCCACGACCCACAACTCCCCACAGTTCCCTATCAAAAAGTGAGATGTTACTCAGTCGCATCAAAAATTGTCTACCGAAATATCCGAAATATAAAATAGATGTTAATGATTATTTCAAATAACGACTGTGAATATTCAACGAGTTCACTTATTTTTCATAATTTAAGGAATTATTTAATAACATATTTGTGAACTTGAAATAAAACTTCAAAGTTCGTGCATAAACGGAAAACAAAGGGCATGAAATATCGATAAGATTACGAGTAATCTTTGCCCAGTAAGAAGGCTTGCATTCGAAGATATTAAACATTTAAATACCTAGCAATGCCGCTTCTGTCCTCCTGGCTTTATTCAAATGCGATCATTGAAAACATATAATATAATGATGAACAAAATTGGAAAATTAGTTTTCATTACAGTTACCGGTGTAGAAATCAATGTTGACAATGGAAAATTACTAATACTGTGTTTTTACATGGTTTCAACCTCAATATGATTCGGTAAACAGTAAATAAGGACAGCGATATGTGTAAATTTGAAAGGGATTTAAAATCTTCTATTTCGTGATATATTTGGGGTATCCAAAAGTATTTAGAAAAATATTGTCGCCACTGGTTACAAAAAGGAATTCGGTTAAAGAGATAACTTCTACTTTTGTGGGGATTCTAAACACAAGAACAAAAACCGTGCTGAAAATAATGCAATAATTGCCACGTCACCATCTGACAGGAAATTTCAAAATACATTTCAATGTAAGCCTTCTTACCGGGTTAGACAAGCTGATGTTATCTTTAATATTTGTAACTTCGATTTTAATTGAGGACAGCTAATTTTGATCTTGAGGAATTGTTAAAAAATTTCAATATTCCATAATTATGATATCGAAAATATAGGGCTGATAGGAAAAACTCGTCAAAATCGAAAAAGCAACGGGCAACGCGTATACGATCGGAAAAATGTAACATCTGAATGTGTTTCAGTTTAACATAAAACTATTTGTATGCCTAATATCTCAAAAAGATAGTAGATGTTTCAGATTTCGTATTTCGAAATACATTTTCGTTTTAGAAACCCAGAACTGTTGATTGACTATTTCTGGTTTAAAGAACTCGTCCTTTCCTGAAGGCATTGAAGAAGTTTGTGAAAGCTCAATACAATCTGTTTGGAAGGGCGTATCAAGAAAGAATAGAGGTTGATTTCTCTCTTTCTGGATCCCTCAGAAGTTTCTAGTGGGTGACAAAATAATTTCCTGTATGTTCAATAAAAAAGCGATGATTTTTTTTAGTTTGGAAAAGGCGGTCAGAGGTTGAAATCGCAGAAAATTATATGTTTCTCGTTATTTTCAAACAAATAATAATATAATAGCAAAAGGTAAGAATCACATGAAATAGTATTTTTTGTCTTTATTGTAATTATTCAATTCACAATTTTGTTAGTAAAAAGTTGTTCAGAACAACGTAAATTTTTTTTTCTTTTCATAGTAATCACAATAACTGTAAAATAAATAATAAGCGAGATAGAAAGGTGAGGTTCTTATTTAAAATTGTAACTTGAAGAAAAGTATATGGTCAAATATTGAATTTAACTTATTGAAAATATTTTGTATGGTATTTGTATTTTTTCATTTATTTATGAAAAGTTCCTAGGACTAAAACAAGAGTAAGGAACTGAACTATAATACAGATAATCAGATGCGGGCTATTAACATAAAAATGCTATAAATGCACATACGCAAATATATATATATATATATATATATACGCACTCATACATATACTCATATATATTCTGATTGAGAATCTAAGTATTACTAATGTGTGATTTCGAGTGTAGGATTTGATATGTTAAGTATGTAATCCAAAAGAAGTTTTTTAAAGTGAAATTGTGAAGGTGATTTTCTAATGGTTATAGGTAGTTTGTTCCAAAGGCGAGCACGACGAATAACAAAAGACCTTTGAATCTTACACATGCGATGTGGCTGAATTTTTAGTACTGTTCTTCTTTCACGGAGTTTGAAATGTGTTGGTTGATCTTTGGCAATAAAATGAAAGAGGTTGAGAAGATAGTGCGTAGCTTCATTACTGTTTTGTTTGAATGCCCGAAAAGAAATCTCCAAATTTAAGCAAAATCGGTTATTATTTAGGGGTCGCGCAAAGACCATGAAGCTTCCCATTGATTTAACATGGGAAAAAGTCAGCTTTTTGTAAATCTAATATTTAAACGCGATACTATGTTACAAATAATTCCTTGTTCTTATATATTGTTCAGAAGTCATCAGAGAATAAGAATCAATCATAAATTTTGACGTTGAATAATTTTAAACCACTCTGATGGGTCCCCAAAGAAAACCCCATAAGTGACAAATGTGAATTTTACGTAATATTACGGTTTATTGACGCTTTTTAAAAGTTTTTTAAGAATAAATAATCACTGATCAGTAATTTACAAATACCCATTCATTTGTTAACTAATATTCAATCGTTTAAACAATTTTTAATGTGTTTAAACATTTAAGAGTATTCTTAAAAAGCAAAGTAGAAAATAAAAATATTTCAGTCTTTCGAAAAATAGCACACACAAATATTTGAACAAAAAAATTGTTTAAAAAATTTTAATTTATTTGAACATCCACGATTATTCATAACAAACAAATTAGTACTTAAAAATATTAAAATTTCTCGAAAATTCAGTGATATAAAAGGTTTCGCCTGTTTTTTTAGGTAAAATATATTATTGAACAAATTCGTATTATTTAAATAATTGTAAAATTATTGAAACAAATTATTTTATTGTTAATATCGATTAAATAACTCATAAAGTCTAGAAAATACGTTCATTCCGCGAGTTAACTGAAAAAAACAAATATTTAGACAGATTAAAAATTGTTTGAACAATTGAATATTAGTTAAAAAATGACTGTATATTCGTAAATTACTGATCAATGATTATTTATTTTCAAAAAACTTTTAAAAGCGTCAATAAACCGCAATATTACGTAAAATTATTCAACATCAAAATTCATGATTGATTCTCATTCTCTGATGAGTTCTGAACAATATATTAAAACACGGAATTATTTGTAACATATTATCGCGTTTAAATATTAGATTTACAAAAAGCTGACTTTTTCTCATGTTAAATCAATGGGAAACCTCATGGTCTTTTGCGCGACCCCTGAATATGAACCGTTTTTGCTCAAATTTCGAGGAGATTTTTTTTGGGGCATCCAAACAAAACTGGGGCGTGAGAACAGAGAAATTCGAGAAAAAAAATCCACCAAGTATAAATAAGAACCACCCTAATGTTTACTTTTGGGGATGTTATAGACGAACCGAATGCAAGCATTAAGCGTACGCTCAAGCTTGGCACTCAGCTCATCAGTAATATCGTCATATACCACACAGCCATAGTCAAAGATAGGAAGGATCAGGCTTTTAACTAGGAGGATACGCGTTGAAGTAGGAAGTGATTCTTCATTCCTGTAAGCTGTTGGAGGACTCTGCAGGTCTTTCTTGAAATATTCGCAACTTGTTCATTCCAAGTAACAGAGCGATTAAGAATATAGCCTAAATCTTTCACAGAATCCACAAATGGGATGGGACTATGATTATAGCCTTAGTTTTAGCAAGGTTAAGGGGATTTATCAGCGTTCTATAATGGATTGGCAGATTCCGGCCGCACGGTTGAATATTGTCACCTGATATTTTGCATACCTCCTCTAAAGACTGTTCTCTTTTGCAGTTCAGTCTCGGTTTTTTGAATTTTTGCTTATATTTAACGTTATAAACAAAAAGAAAAGTGCAATGGAAAAAAAATGCAGTGACGCTCAGTAGTAGCTGAATGTGTATTTTCGAG
>CAKNXH010016037.1:1291-15366 GCA_932178445.1 Andricus quercusramuli
TTATATTTACAGCTTTTATTAGTGAACAATATTAAAAAATTACGAAATTTGAAAATAAATGTTTTGTGCAGTAACAATTTTTTTGAAAATATGTACAAACTTATTTTTTTTATAGAGTCCTGCGCATACATTCAAAAAAAAGTTAAATATGTCAAACCTGAAATTTATTGAGCTGGAACCAAAGAAACATTTTATCATTTTGGTTTTTCGCAAAAAAAAAGTTTGGCACAAAGAAAAAATATTTGATAAATTTTCAGAAATGCTTCCAAGTTTCAAAATATTTTAAATCTATCCAAAATCTCTTAAATTCCTAAACATATTTTCAGCGGACTCGAATTTTACTTGAAATTTTAAAAAATCATTCAAAATGTAATTCTTTTAAAGCTTCTAAATTTTTTGTTTGACATCTTTCAAAAAATCTGCCTTTTTATAGAATTTTTTATACTTTAAAATTCTTTTTTAATCCTTTCAAAAATTTTAAACCCTCTAATATTTTTAAATTGTACAAATTTTTTGTGAAATATTTTTGAAAATAAAATATTTTGAAAATAAATATTTTAAAACTTGGAAGCATTTCTGAAAATTTATCAAATATTTTTTATTTGTGCCAAATTGTTTTTCCCGAAAAACCAAAATGATGAAATGTTTCTTCAATTCCAGCTAAATAAATTGCAGGTTTGACATATTCAACTTTTTTTATATGTGTGCATAGGACTCAATCCAAAAAACATGTTTTTACACATTTTCAAAAAAATCGTTACCGAGCAAAAAATTAATTTTCAAGTTTCGTAATTTTTTAATATTGTTCACTAATAAAAGCTGTAAATATAACAAATTCGTCATCAATTTTAAACCAACTGGAAATATTTAAAATCGTTAAATTTTACATTGCATTCGATAAATTTGGAATATTCCATTTTCAAGTTAGGTACGTATATAAAGTGTTCGCCTTCTAATACTTATCTAAAAAGTCCCATATATTTTGTAATCTTATGGGGGTACTTCAAATATTGTATTTTTTCAAATATCGTGTATTTCAAGAGAAAAGGGGAAAAAGGGGAAGTTTTTTGAGAATAGGAGGAAAAAGGGGAATTTCGAGAAAAAGGGTGAAACTAAGAAGAAAAAGGAAGATTGTGCACTCTGTATATTATATATATTTTTACGTTTAATTTGTTAAGCGATTTATAATGAAAATGAAAATATTTTTAATTCGTTTACTTAAAAAAATGGTACGACTTCAAATTGAAATGCTTTTATATATTGATATAAATATATATTTTTCACTCATTAATCTTGTCAATCATTTTTTAATAAATTATTCTTTCCAGTAATTATAAGTTTCTTCAATAATATATTCAATAAATAATTTTTCTTCAATTCTAAACTATTTTGATGCCATTTTTACACTAATTTATTTATATATAACTTATTATAAATAAATTATATATAAATATATATTTTTCAGAGAGAGAGAGAGGAAATTTCTAGATGAATTAATGAAAAAAATTATATTATAAGGCTAATTATTAGGGTCTAAATATTAGTTTTACTATTATTAATTAAAGAATATCAATAAATGTTCAAAATTTGTGTCAATTACAATTGTTTATGAAATTAATGAATTATATCAGCAAAATAAACAATAGAGAAATATGAATATAATTCAAACTGTTTTTAAAATACTCATCTTTATATTCAACTTTCCTAATAATAAATTACATGTTTTCATGAATTTTGTATTATTAATAATTACAGCTGTGCTTATTGTTACTGAAAACTATGTTCTTCTTTCATTCTTATAAAAAGTATCAAGTTTTAAATGAATTTCAGTATTTTTGCTATACATAACAATGCAAACACGGGCCTACGCGTTCGGAGCGCCATCTATTGGATTTATTTGTACTACGATACCCCTCCGGATGCATGGGGCGGCGATTTGTCAAGCTCAGCGTAGAGGGCAGTAGTGCGTATGGAGATATGCCTTTGCGCATGCGCTAAGGTATGGGCGCGCAATTACAAATTTTAATTTTTTATACATCCACGAGTATTCATAATAAACAAATTAGTACTTGCAAATATTGAAATTTGTCGAAAATTTAGTAACATAAAATGTTCCTTTTCTTTTTTTATGTAAAATATATGCTTAAACAAATACGTTCATTTTGCGAGTTAACTGAGAAAAACAAATATTTAAACAAAATTAAAATTGTTTAAACAATTGAATATTACTAAACAAATTACTGGGTATTTTAATTACCGATTAATGATTATTTAATTTTAAAGAACGTTTTAAAAGCGTTAATAAACCGCAATTATACGTAAAATTCAAATTTGTCACTATGGGGTTTTCTTTGGGGCCCATAAGAGTGGCTGAAAATTATCCAGCCTCAAAATTTATGATTGATTTTCATTCTCTGACGAATTCTGAACAATATACTGAAACACGGAGTTATTTGTAACATATTATCGCGTTTAAATATTAGATTTGCAAAAAGCTGACTTTTTCCCATTTTAAATCAATGGGAAACTTCGTGGTCTTTGTGGCACCCCTAAATATTAACCGATTTTGCTCAAATTTTGAGTTTTTTTTTGGGGCATTCGAAGAAAACTGGGGGGGGGGGGGGGTGAGAGCAGGGAAATTCAAAAAGTTAAAAATAAAGGCCGCCCTAGTATAGATGGATATGCAAAGTTTTTGGATTTCTTTATACGAAGCGGTACCACTTTTTTAAATAGAAGTGTGTCTCCATAGGATAAATAAGCTGTTTACTCTAATAATTATTGCGTAAAATGAACATTTCGAATGGTAACCTCAACTAAACTGATTATTCGAAAATTTAATTTTATGTAAAAATTATTAGTTAATAATTGGGTCATATCAGGCGCTTGAATTTTGAGGTTAGATGTACTTGAAGCCAACAGTTTCAAAATATTCAAAAATAAGAACAAAATTAATATAGAAGTGTAATCAATATTTTTGGAATATGACATGAAAAATGGTCTGCACAAAGCATGAATTAATTCTTTAACAAAAATGGTAAAATGAAGAGTCGAATTCGACAGATCGCGGATACGGTTAGCGCTCGTATTTTTCGTATTATGTTTTGAAGATTTAGGACTGTTACGGTCAATTTTTGTTGGGAAAAAAGGCTAAATTCTCTTTTCTCTGTACATTTTTCTATATTTTTCAACAACAATAACCTGAGTAAAAGCCTTCGGTGCAATAATCTTCTTTAGTAAAGTGGCTCGAGCACACTCGCGATGATGAACTCGGAGAGAAACCTTCTCGTTTAATGGCTATTATCCACTGTTTCCTCCATTTTTCATCAATCGGAAATCGATGTCCTCCTTAATTTTTGCACCCGAATGCCACACACATACCTGGCATTTTAAGAATAATGCGAATAATGCTAAAAGATCGAAACACCTCAACACTGCAGAATTCGAATAACATAGCAGACTTCTTTCTTTCTTTCTTTCTTTGTGGCGTCTTGAATCAGGTAGCCATGTTCCAATCAAAATACGAAGTTTCAAATTCGTGAGTATCAATAGTCCAATAAGAACCGTCGTGCGTCCCGTCCTGCCAACAAAGACCCACCACTGTTCAGGTTGTGTCAATCAAACCAAAATGGCGTCCCAATGGCAGTCCGTCACCTCCAGTTCACGGGAAAGAAATGGAAGGGAGGGGAGGGACCGCCCAAGCAGGACATTACCCAGTTGAAGTTATAATATTAGATTTTCATTCCCCCCCAAAAAACGGCCCAGCTCAGCCACCGATTCTACAGTGGGATTAAAAATTAGATCATTAAAATTAAACAGCTCCGGAGGCAGATCCGTGGAAACTCGATTAATGTAACCGAGTAGCCCGGGCCGGCCTCTTGCGAGCAAACGACACTGATGTATGAGGTGCATAAGATGCTTCAACTCGGCACCACATTCGCATCTCTCAGGGATATTCCAGCCCATTCTTATGAAATGATCTCCCATGCAAACATGTGACGTTCTTAGTCTCGTAACTAAATTGATGTATCGTCTTGGGAGCCTGTACCCCTGAAACCATGGTCTTGGGGTTTTAACCGAAATGTGACTGAAATAATCGGCTCTAGAGCCATCATTCCTTCCACAAGGCCAGCATAGTGCCGCCCAATCAGCAGAATCACGTTGGCATATCTCACGAACATCCCCCGCAAAATACTCTCCTAGAGCCGTCATTGGGAGGACAGCAATTGTTTTGGCTATCTCATCAGCGGTCTCGTTACCTATTATTCCTGAGTGAGATGGAACCCAGGCGAAGCGGATAGAGATCCCTAACCGACCAGCAAAAGCCGCCCCATTCCCCACCAAACGTGCCAGAGTGTGCCCAAGGGGGTCCACAAACCTATCTCGGATAGCCCTGAGTGCTGCCTGGGAATTTGTAAATAATACCACATCCCTCCACTTCTCCCCCAACACTCGGATGAGGGCATGGAAGAGACCCTGTAACTCGGCCGTCAAGGGAGTTGAGTAGTCCCTCAATCTAACGCCGTATCTCAGGTTCCCAGCCGGGATGAAGAAACCACAACCCACAGCTCCCGAAACAGGGTTCACCGAGCCATCATTACTCCACAACGCTGCGGCTGAATCCTGAACCTCCTGGACAGAGACCTAGAAGCCAAAACTGTTAGCCTATCGGTAAGAGGACTCCTGCTCCACCGAAAGTTCCTCAGAATGAATCTGTTCGCTAGAAGAGCCCTCCTTAGCGACAGAGGAGCCTCCCCAGCCTCTGACAATAGGATAGAGATGGGAGTTGAACTCATGCACCCCAGTGCCACCCCCAACGAGGCATATTGAACCCGATCAAGCACTTTCAAGGCTGTCTGGCTCGCCTCCAAGAAAAGTGGAGCACCCCACTCCAGACAGGCCCTGATTAAACCTTTGTGCACTGTGAGAAGAAGAGTAGGAGAGGCTCCTCAAGTAACTCTGGAAATAACCCGCATGATGTTAACTGCCCTCGAACCCTTAACTGCTATGTTTTTAATGTGGATCGTCCAAGTCATTCGTCTATCGAGCCAAACGCCCAGATATTTAAGAGAGGGTTGATTTCCAATATCTGCTCCCTCAAAGTTCAAGATCACGTCACCAAGTCTATCTCTGGACCTTGAGAAAACGCATAGCTGACATTTCGGGATGGAGATTGAAAGTCCCACTCTCCTCAACCATGGCGACAAATTTCTAATTGCACGCAGCAACAGAGCTTGGGCATCTTGAATCACTTCGGAGGTCACGTAAAGGAAGACGTCATCGGCGTATATTTGAGATCTTAACCCCAAACGGGAGACACTCCTTGATTCTCCTTAACACCAGACTAAAGAGCAGTGGGGAGAGAACTCCTCCCTGAGGAACACCAACACCCGAGACTCTTGCATCAGTGCCATCCGTATTAAATATCAAGTTCCTTTTGGAGACAAGAAACGAGACAAAGTTAAAGATCCTTCCCGGAACCTCAAGATCCCTCAGCTCTCCGATAAGCTCTCCTGGGAGGACTGCATTGAAAGCTCCCTTCAAGTCCAGGGCCAAGGCCACCGTTGACTTTCCCCTGCCGAAACCTGCCAATATGTCGGTTACAACCGCTGTCACGCAATCCATGGAGGATCTGCCTCTCCTAAAGCCGTATTGGAAATCCGGTAACCAGTTCCTACTCTCTGTCAAATATTCGGGGCGCCTCTGCGCCAACTTCTCAAATAATTTGCAGAGCGTCGACGTTAGTGAGATTGGCCGAAACCCTTTCCCACCAGCCTTAAGTATAAAATGGACCCTGGTATCTCTCCATGTCTCCGGGTAAGATGACTCCCTAAATATGGCATTGAACAATTCATGCAGAAATCTTTGCAAATAGTCAGAGAGCCCATTATTAATTTCGTAGGTTATACCATCAATCCCTGGTGCTGATTTCATTTTGCACGTAGAGAGGGCAGACTGAAATTCACCCCAAGAGAAGATCTGGTTCATTGGATCCGTCTCATCCGGATTCAAGATCGGCTCCACTGAGACCAGCGGGATGTCTGGACGAACCAATTCGTCTTGTAATTCCCTAATAACCGGGGATTCCGGATCAGTTACCACATTTGTATGCGGGGAAGAGGTACGAGAGGCCAGAGCCCTAACAGTATGCAAGGTATCTCTTCCTAGCCGCTTGCCTTCTCTCAAGAGCCACCTCACATTCTCTATTCCACCAAAGTGGCTCCCTCTTCCTGCCAGTTTGGCGATTGCTTGCCCTGGAGGCACCATTCAACTCCAGGGCAGCAAAAACAGTGTTCACAAATCTGTCATAGACCCTAGCCGGAAGATCCCCATCAAGCAAAGCCTGGGAGAGTGTCGGGATCTCCTCATCCACCTGTCTACGAAACAGGAACCAATCCAGTGATTCAACATTGAACCTGTTCGAGTGAGTGGAGATCATAGTCAGGGAGGCATCAAGTTTCCCAAAGACCGGCAGATGATCGGAGTTACAGGTGTCAAAACCAACCCTGGTAGTTATGATCGAGGCCATGGAGGGCGAGCAAAATATCAAGTCAAGATTATTGGACAAATGACCCGGCACTGGTATGAACGTGGGCTCCGAGTCATTCAGAGGGACCAAGCGAGCATCATAGATGGCAGTAGAGAGCTGGTTACCCAGGAAGTTGGAACTAAGAGCACCCCACATTGGGGAGTGAGCGTTAAAGTCCCCACAGAGTAAAACCTTTCCCCGCCCTTCCATGAGCCTAATAAGGGCTTCCCAAGTCTCACTCAGTATCCTTGCCTCAGGTGGGACATAAGCCGAAGCAACTGCTATCCCACCCAGGGAAGAGGACACGGTTATACCAACAACATCAGCTTCCTCTTCCCAGGGGCCCTCAAGTTCCAATCTATCGACAGCAAAGCAATCCTTAACCAAAATGAGGGCACCGCCCCAACCACGACCATCCCTTCTATCGAATCTATAGGTTAGGAAGCCTTTAATCTCCCATACAACGTCCCTCGTTATCCTAGTTTCAGAGATACAAAGAATGTCAAGGTCATTCTCATGCAGCGATGCCTCTACTTCCGTTCTTCTATCCCTGCGTAGGACACTGTGCGCGTTCCAATTTGCAAATCTAATACATTTGACTTGGCCTTCCATTTTTGATAAGTCCCTTAATGGACGATAACTACTCTAAAGTACGAATTCCGAAGAAAATTCTTCGCTATACAAATAAAAGAACCTTCCGAACGTAGAAGGTGTATCCATATTCCTAAACAAAGTCCTTCCAACAAGATCCTGCACAAAACAGTTCTAAGAGTGTGCTCAGCTCGAGTGAAGGGCGGGTAACACGATAAAATATAACATTGAAACACCTAATACTTAGATTAAAACTAGACATCGGAAAAGTGGGTTACAGAAAAGAAACATTGGGGTCATGCTGGCACCGAGATCCCCTTTATTTCCAGGCCAAGGGCTGTACAATTTAAAGAGAGATAGAATAAGGTCTATAACCTTAGTTATGATAACTTTAAGAATTCAGATTTATGAGAGTTATGTGACAACTTGTTTAAATTGGTTTGATATAAAATCTCTTGTATAGGGATTTCCTGAAATCCGATTTTTGAGGTTCAATTTCAGAATTCATAGAAAATTAAATTCAATTTAGTTTACAGCTTGTTACAATTTAAAATTCGGGATTAAATGTTCATCCCAGTTGCCAATTTCCCTCGGCGATACGAATCTAAATATATTAAGATAACTGATGAAAACGTACAACATTAGAAAACTACTCAAAACTGGGCAAACATAAAAGTCCGAGTTTTCAGCAATTGATGCCATATTCATACTGGTTAATGATTTCCCCGAAGAAACCAGTCTAAATGAATTGAAACAGCCCACAAACTAAAATATCAATAAAACTATTCAGACATAACATGTCGTGAGTATGTCCAACCTATGCCAAAAACAAATAGAAAAAAAGGAATTGCAATTTATGCCTAAAACAACAAACAATCGAATGAATTGATTAAAACTGTCCAAATAAATATTGGCATACTCAAGCTTATGCCAAAAACAAGGGAAGGATCTACAATTTAAACCAGAAGCAAAAACATTCGAATAAATCAATTAAAAACAAGGCAAACAAGGCAGAACAGCAACAAGAAAGACTTATGCTAGGATAAATAAAAGAATAGAATTTAACAGCAAGCAAGTAGATAATATATGCTCAAAAGACCATATCAGAAGGAACTCAAGAAAATTTTAAAGAAAATAAATCAAATTAACTTAAAGATTGATAGAGTCTAAAACTCAGACATGAATATTCATTGATTTCAATCATTCTTGCACCAACCAAATTAGCCCAAATAGAATAGACAAATCACGAGTGCATAGTTAATACACTTTAAATCAATACAAATAAATAGATAAATATAATAGCCAAACATAACACCACATGGGTTCAACCGACTGATACAAGAACGAGGGAAGAAGAGATACGGTTTAGCAACAAGCAACAAACGGGTTGGGGAGAACACTTTATCCTATCTATTTACCCTATATCTAAAGAGTATCAAAAATCTGTTTAAACGCTACTCGATATCGAGGTCGGCCAGTGCAGCGCTGACCTGCAGGTTTGTTTCTCTCGAAGCCAGAAGGAAGTTATTTGCCGCCTCCTGGAGTGAGTCTTGCATCGAATGAGAAGAACCAGGCCTATTGGGTGAGCCCGTTTGTAGGTCTTCTCTATCCAGTGTAGGGGGTGAATTAGCGGGAGGAGGAGAGGGGGGTGCTGACCTACGGCCCCCGGGACGAATAAGGCCCATCTCCCGCAGATTCCGGTCTGCATCCTCGTAACCGCAATTGTTCCAAAATCGATATCGCATCACCTCAAATTCATAAATGTAGACTTCACACTCCCTGGAAGAGGCCAAATGATGCCCTCTACAGTTCGAGCATCGCGAGATCAACCTTTGCTGACAAGTGTCAGTCCTGTGATGTCCAGAGCAGAATTCACAGATTGGTCGGTGAGACATGCATTGGTCAGAACCATGCCGGTACCTCTGGCAATGAAAACATCTCATAGGTGGAGGTATCACTGGGGTGAGATTAAACGCGACGTTGGAAATTAGCACACGACGAGGAATCTCAGAGCCGGAAAAAACAAATTCCACTCTCTTGTCGGGAGAACCGTCGTTCTTTGTTCGCCGTCTCGCTGCCATGATCTTACCCTGCTCGTCAGGACTGATTCTATTGACGATTTCATGAGCAGAGTACTTTAGTGGGATACCATTCGCAAATGCCCTTTTTTGAACAAGAGAAGGTGGGATATAAACTTGATATCCCAAGTGTCTAAGTTCGGGAGATAGAACCAGGGAGTTTGCATCAATCCTTTCTGTGCAAAAAATCTTGAGTCGATTCTGGCCATTTCGAAGGATTTCACGTGGGCCCGAGATGACCCTGTCAATCCTGTCCGCCAGTGCCAGAGGATCAAATTTTCCCACATTAACTCCTCTAGTGAGAGATTCCAGAAAAACAATAAAAGGGGGGACGCAGTCTCAGGAAAGATTGTGGTCTGGTCAACCCCCATTCTGGACTAGCTCATATGTGCATCCGTGAACTGAAGAACAGGGCTAGCACTGAGCGAGGGAGTTTCCCGGTCCGATCCCGAATTCTTAGGAGAATCCCGACATCCCTGATCATTCCCACGTGAAGAAGATTGTTCAGGTGGGGCTGAATCCGTAGAGCGAACTATTTCTTTGGCTTGGTATACTTCAAGCTGAGATGAAGGGGACTGTAAACCCGCCCGGATGTCGTCCAGCACATTTGATAGACCGTCCCCATCCCTGCGTTGTTCTTTTGGGATGTTCTCGGTTAATGTGGAAGAGGAGGACGATCCACGGCTTCTCTTGTTTCCATTTTTCCTTCGTTGATTCCCCTGAGACAAGTGAGGATACGATGAGGTTGCAGGGATCCGAGGGTTAGTCTCCCTTCCCCCCGCAGGCCCTACCTGCGTTGAAGGCCCTTTGCTACGCGTATGCACGGGAGTGTATTTTTTGGCTTGGTTAGGTATGCCGGGGGTACCTCGCCCCTTCTCGTTCGGATGCGACATGGCGCCGAGTCCAAAGATCCACCTAAAAAAAGGGTAGATGTTAATATTCAGCTACAATGTACATGAAGCAAAGGGATCCGCCCCGCACAAGATTTGACTAAACTAACATTAAATCAAACAGAGAAGGGAACATTCAATATTAGTCCTTAAGATAGCTAGGAGAGAAAAAAATAAAATAAAGTAAATAAAATAAAATAAAAATGAATCAGAAAACACCAAAACGTCAGTATCGAGCTAGGATCATAATCCGCAGAGAGAGCAAACAATTTCTCTGTTACATTTCCCAAGCACTGCCAAGATAAACATGATTGCAAAAGGCAACAGAGTCAGCAAGTGAGCAAGGTTAAATCCTTATCAGCATATTCTGATTCAGGTGTAGTAAAGCTTTCAACGACAAATACTTAGAGACCATATAGTACCCCAGCAAAATAAATCCAAACGAACGAAAATTAAACTGGAATAAATAAACTTCAACTCAAGGTAAAGGGCGCAAGCAAGCGATGGATGTACAGAGGTTACAGGAAAGAAAGTTACATGTCTTGTAAACACATAGAGTAGATAGGATGTAGAAGAATGGAAAGCGAAAACAAATGATGTTTGAAGGTTAGGAACAATGGTTTGGAGGTTAAGCGTGAGGATTATGACCACTGCGGATGACGATTTTGTAGAGCTTGTAGTTTCCAATTAGCGATCAACGCCATTTTATTGCCAGATTCAAACAATTTAACCTCCTTCTTGGCACGCCTCCACAGGGTCTTTGAAGCAGCAAAAAAATCCAAAACCAAGTAGCGCACAGTAAAAAAATAAGACGGTACCTTTGAGTCCATAAGGCTTGGGGTTTTCCAGTATCGTATAAATACTGGCCGGGAATCAATACACCACCTGATCAGTAAATTCCCATAGTGTTCCTCCCTTCAAGAACACTAAAGAAAGTAATTAATCCACAAAGAGACAGATACCACACAAAACAACCATGGAAACACGTCCGACTACTACTACTAGTGTGTACATCCCCAGACGCACTAGCGACCCTAGCGGCCGCAAGTGTCAGTCGCCATCCCCATACACGACACGGGCGATGCTGTTACGTCCCAGGCGCTGTAGTCGATTTAATTCCGTAGGAACAGCGCCATGATACGTTGAAGGTGTGGATTTGTTACCTCTCGTTGAGTGGTTGAAACCACTAGCCGCGAAAAGTAGGTCAGGTTTAAATAAATTAACAAAACTAACACTGAATTTAACTTTGTAGTGAAATCAATTGATTTATTATAATTTGTCGACGTTTTATTATTCATGAATAACGTATTCTTCAGTATTATTCCGTGAATAAACAACGATGATCACATAATGAAGTTCATGTTAGACGCGGCAAATTTGAAGAGGTTGGTATTGAGAATCGGAGAACACATCTATAAGGTCGAATAATTCCGAATTTGGATTAGGCATTATCCATTTATAGTCAGATAACTAAATCAACATAGTTATTTAAAATTATTAATTAAACATTATTAATTCTATCCTAAACACGCACACAAGTAAGCGTAGCACTAACACTTAAGCTGAGCCGAACACTAAAGCACAGTTCACGAGCGCGAATATTCTATCACATTTATCTAGTCCAATTAAAGTTTCTAAGTCCAAAACTAAGATAAATACAAGAAGAGATGAGAGTCGCAGGTTCAAGGTTTAAAAGAAGCTCGCCGAGAGATGATAATCTGACCTTGTTGTGCTCTGCAGCTATATTTAAAAGCTCGTTTTGGGCGGGATATATCCCTAATTCTAGCGTTTAACCAATGAGAATGCTGACGTCACTGAATGAGGTCACTTTACTCCTCCTAATAGTCTTAGGCAATTAAAGTGAGTGACATTTCAAGGACTTGGGTCCAAAGTTCGAACCTTAGACAGGATGCACGTCAATCATCTTGAGTGACGGTTTCCTGTTGAAAGTCGAAGGGTCAGTTTTTTATAGCGTCTCACTGGCGCCATGACCCATTAATGATGCCAAAAATAGCTCAAGTCTCAGGTTTCTAACCTCAAAATCTACCATGGGTACTAAAACTGCGTAGTATTTAGTCGAATGCAGAAACTTTAGGTTTGACACATAAATACAAGTATATCTATAACGCAATTAGTCTATAGTTCCTTACATATCATTATACGACAATAATAATTATATAATTACTATTCATATACTTATAATATCAAATTTTAATTTTAAACCATTTGAATTTCCCGCTAATAGATTTGTTAGTTCGGAGAGTGTTAGGGTGCCGTCTCATGGCAGCGCAAAACTCGGCGTAACGCGCAAAATGTCAAATCACTAGCTAGTGACTTCTAGCGACAAAAATGTTCTGACGAATGTAGCCACCTTTATGATTGCGTTATTTTGCATTCCCATCGTCCTCATTGTTCATTATTGTCTGCCAACTTGTAACATAACCAACAATATTTCAATATTGTCGTCACTGTCGATTCCTATTATTAAAATAATATACAAAGTTACAGAAAATGTCTGCGCGCTCACTCTTTTCACAAAATTTGCAAATAATCGGCGTTTTGACAGAATTTTCTTTTGTCGGTTTTGCGTTGTGCGCGACGCAAAGCATCAAATATTTTCTCTACTGTCCCATGAGAGCGCAAAACAGAAATCTATATTGGCAATACAATGGAATAACCAATGGCGGCACGTACTTTCCCTGAGAGCTGCTGGGAGTGTATTTTTCATTCGCTATGAAAATGCGGTGCTGAGTTTTGCGCCATCATGGGACATAGAGGAAATATTTGATGCTTTGCGTTGCGCACAACGCAAAATCGACAAAATGAAATTCTGTCAAAATATAAAGGCGGCTACATTCGTCAAAATATTTTTGTCGCTAGAAGTCACTAGCTAGTGCTTTGACGTTTTGCGCGTTACGCCGAGTTTTGCGCTGCCATGGGACGGCACCCTTAAGTAAAAGGGTCTTAGCGCCCCAATGCTTTGGTTTGAAAAACGGTACATACCGTTGCAATCAGTGATGGGTAAGTAAAATACTCGTGGTAATTTACTTGGGTTTCTACGGTAATTTACCTGGTATTTTACGCCATCAGTTTTCTACATGATGTAAATTACGTCTTGTTCTATATATGAGGGCGCCACCTCTGAGGCGGGAAATTGAAACCTCCAATCAGAAAGCCATTCAGAGGGTTTCTACATGTAACTTACATATTGTAGGTATTTTACGTAAAATACCTGCTTTACGTATTACATGTAAAAAACGTTCAGTTACGCGTAACGGCACATCCCTGGTTGACATTATTATTTTTCAATTAACAATATAGGCATTGAAAAAAAACTCTTACGCCCTTACGAATGCCGATACCGGAAATTCAAAAAAGTGAGGTTATGCACAGTTCTACAGGTCCGCCATCTTGGCACGTAATTTACTAGGTATTTTACCTGTTTTCTACGTAAAATACTTAACTTAGGTATTTTACTTCAAAACCCTCCAGTTACGCGTAACTGCACATCCCTGGTTGCAATGCATAGCAGCCCCCTGGAACTCTGACTTGAAAATGTACTATGTGTTGACGGTGGCCGCGTGGTGGCGCCAGCTATGCAGTTGGCCTATAATCGTTGCAAATGCATGGCAAAATGGCTTTTAGATGTAAAAATCTGCATGTATTTACAGATGTTCCAAAATATCCACGGTGTTGAAATTTTGAACTTTAGATTATAAATAAATGATATCTTAATATATTTTCAAGGTGACCGCTGGACCGGGAAACCGGGAATTTTTATAAAACCGGGAAATAACAGTGAAATTATTTTTTATCGGGAATTTTACAAATATTTAGAAAAAAAAATCGGTCTCAGTTTGATTTTAACAGTTTTTAAAATAATTAGTTGAATTTTTATCTGTTTCAATTATATCATTAAGTTTACAATGCGTAATTCAAAAATCTTTCACTTGAAAATTTTCTATTTTAGTTTTTGATTGTTAAGCGTAC